>QEPC01005041.1:2473008-2514916 GCA_003113815.1 Sphenodon punctatus | reverse complement strand
GCTCATGCGGCAGCAGGGGATCCGCCCCTTCTAGCAGGGGCGGGTCCCCAGAGCCAACGAGGCACGCATGCGCTGCCTCGCTCCAGGCTGGTTGCCCCAGCAACCTCAGTAGAGCAGCGGGAAAGGCTTTCTAACAAGCCTTCCCCGCAGCGGCCCCCATCTTGCCTGCCGGTCTCTCCTCTAGCAGCAGGGGCGCAACAAATGCCCCGTTGCCGCCATTTTGGCGGCGAAGGGGACTTGTGGCACCCTTTTAGAGATTTGAAAACTTCTATGATGTCCCACCCTCCCCCTAGACTTTTTTTCTCTCTCTAGGCTAAACACACCCAGTTCTTTTAACCTTTTCCTTATATGGCTCATCTTCCGGCCTCCTTTATCATCTTATCTGCTCTCCTCTGAGCCTTCTTCAAACATGTCAACTTCCTTCTTGGGAGTTCGGTGCCCAAAATGGAGCACAATCTTCTAGGTGAGATCTCAACAGCACAAATCAAACTGGCACCAAACTCTCCCATGTTTCACTCCTCTGATGATTTTCACTCCTCTGATGATTAAAAACCTTCTAATTTCTAGCCTAGTTTTATATATGAGCAGTTTGCTTTCATATATTCTTGCTCCCATATTTACCTTTAAATAACTCTTCCCCTTCTAGTGTATTAACTCCCCTTAACATACTTTTAAAGCATGATCATGTCTCTTCTCAGCCTTCTTTTTGCTGGACTAAGTAGGCCATGTTCTTTAAATCTTGTAAGGTATGTTCTCCATTCTTCTGATCTTCCTACTAGCTCTTCATTGCACTTGTTTGAGATGGAGTTCATCCTTCTGGATCATTAATGACCAACACTCGACACAGTAGTCCACATGCCGTCTTGCCAGTGCCTTATATAGAGGCAATACTACTTACCTGTCCCTAGTGGAATGGCTTGCCTAATACATCCCAGAATTGCATCTGCCTTTTTCACAGCTGCATCACATTGGTAGCTCAGTCATTTTTTTGCTCAACTAAAATCCTGACCCCAGGTCTCGCTCCTCCTCTGTCACTTCCAATTGGCAAGTCCATGGCAGGTAGTAAAAAATTGCTTAGTACTTGTCCCCAAATGTATAACCTTAGACTTCATACTGGGACTTCCTCCCAGTTCTAGTACTCCAGTTCATGAGGTCATCCAATTCATCATATGTAGATTTCCTGTATAATCACAGGAAGGGGGTTTTCAATGCAGGGTTTCCACACAGGAATATTCTGTATTTATTCAAACATCAAATTAGGAAGCCTTCTCCATCTTTCTAACTGTCTACCCATTTCCCCTTCTGCCTCTGTGTTCTTAGAACATACATTTCCAATTCAGCAGGACAGCCTTTTCCCTAGGAAGCTCTGACACTGGAAGGGCGGCCACCCATTGACTGTATAAATCCCCATTTAAACCCCCACCCCTGAAACTATATTGCACAGCCTACCAGAAGGCTATGGGCACAAGTTTCTCAAATAGTGCTATGCACAGTGCTCACCACTCTGCTCAGTAAATACAAAGTATGAGAATCTATTACAGCCCATTAGAATTGAAGAGTTCACCAAAGGCATTTTGCCACTCTGTTTTGTTTTTTGCCTGCTGTTCCCATCTGTACTACAAGCCTAACACCACAGCATGTAATGGGGCCAGTGTTATTGTTCCCCACCACTCATCTGAACAGCAGAGAATAGGAGTTATGTGCCCAGCCAGCACTGCAGTCTTCAGGCTGGGGATTGCTACAGGGATGGGGGGAAGCAGGGACAGGCACCTCATAGGTCCAGTCCAGCCTTCTGGGTTGGCATTCAGAGGTACAGTCCCCTCATGGCATCCTGGATGGCATATGCATCCTGTCTCAAGAGCAGGCCAGTCCTGGCTATTGAGCAGGGGGCGGTCTCTTTAACAGTAAGCGGTCATATAGAGGTGCCAAAACAATGGATCAAAAACCCAAGTGGAGCCATGTCAACTGAATAGGAGTTTGCCATTCCAGCTGAAAATTGTTGGCTTTGCTGGTGTCCGGGTTTACAGGATTATATTTAAGTCTCCAAATGGAGTCAGTCAGGTGAAAGGCTCAAGCCTCACTTCTGCCCTGGATTCTACCACTAACTGTGCAGGTCCTGAAGTTCTGTGTGTGTTAGGCAAGATGGCGGCCATTTCCGAGGCATTACCAAAAGCCTTAGCAACAGCAGGGAGGCCTATGCAGGGAGGGCACTTAAACACACAGCTAGATGGAAACTCATGTGTTGCTCTCACTGAAGATGGTGGGGCCGATCCCATGCCCCGCATGTTCAGCCGCACTACCGTGAGGTTTGTACACACACCACGTGCACGGCACACACTAATACGCGGGGCATGGGATCAGCCACATTGAGTTTTAAGATTAAACTTAAGCATTTTTCTCAACTGCAGCCTTCCACCCTTCACAGGATTCTCCATACCACTGGGCTTGGAAGGTAAATTTAGGCCGGTGCCAATCCGTGTAACTCTGTTTGCTGTCACTCAGCCTATGGTGATTTAGACCAGCTGGAGATCTGGCCTTATATCAGTTATGCTAAATATGTGGAATTACTTAATTCATAAAATAAGCAAACCATTGCTTATGTAAAAAAACAAGCAATGTGGCCGCATAGTTTACAAAATAGACAGTGGCACTGCCTAATTCATGAACTAATCAGTGCCTAATTCATAAAGTAGGCAGAGGATTTTCTTATTTCATGAATAGCTCAATTTTACAAACCTAGCGTAAGAAAGCATGTCAAGGCTGGCTATCTGGGCACTGTTCTCTGGAGAGACTGGAAGTTTGCTCAAACCCCCACATTCAAAGAGAAGGGCGAGGATCGGTGCTCCATTTCGAGGGAGGCGGAAGGAGATGTCTGCTCAATCCTCTGGGAAGCAGAACCAACGAGCTCCATCTGGTCAGATTATTTATTCCAGTCTCTGCTGCCATAAAGCTCTATTTCACCTCTGTCTGTTTGGTACCCAAACATTCCGCAGACAAAGGCGGAGGCAATGTAGTTGCTGATGAATTCAGGTCATTTAAAACAGCTCCCCAGGATGTTGAGTTATCACTCATTTAATGCTATGTTATCACAAAGATTAAGAGATCAGCAGGTCTCCTGTTTAATAACATTTCTGAGACAGTCTTACAAACACAACAGTATTTATTAAGTGACATTATGATGTATTTACAAATGAACTGAAGGCATCTACTCTCACTCACATAACTGGCCTGACTGACTCCCAATTCTAAACTAGGGCTGCCCATTCCCTCCAGGAAGAAACCCAGAAGTGGCAGGACCACATAGGGGCTGTCATGCCCCTTTCTGACACAGCCCTGCCACTTACAGAGTGCCATGAGGCTCTGTAAGGGGCGCTGCCACACCAGAAAGGGGATGGAGAAAGAGGGCCATCATGCCCTCTTTCTGACATAACTCTAATGCTACAGAGTGTCATGACATCACAGAACTCTATAAGGGTGGGGCCACATTGGCAAGGGGGGAGGAAACGTCCCTCTGACTCACCTCTTTCTGGCATGGCTGCCCCTGCTGCCCCCATAAGCCACAGTTATTCGGGCTAGCCATGAACACTGCTAGCTAACTCAGAAATCAGCACTTCCTGCAGAGCTTGGAGAGGATGGTCAAAACCTGAAGTTTCCAGGGAAACCCAGAGAGGTGGCAACCCTAGTTGTACCGGACATAACTGACAGTTCCAGCTACCCAACCTCGTAGAACCTCAAAATCATCACAAGAGCTCCTTTTCTTACAGGTATACTATCGCTATAGCAGGTGAACCATGATGCAGCTAGGGAGCAATAACCATGCAGTACTGAGGAGGCTCAGAGACCACTAGCACCAGTGCATATTGCAAGGCAAAGGCCAGACTTTTGAGTTCCTCAAGGCACAGACACCATGCATAAGCATTAATGAATGCATGCAACACCAGTGCCAGCGCAGGGAAGGGGCAGACGTTCTGGCTGATCTCTATTGTACAGGTGGTTAGCTGACCAACAACCATAGACTCCACTTAAGCCTGCCTTCTGGGAGGCAGAAACTCCACTCATTGACCCCTGACCCCAAAGCCCCATTCCCTGGCCACTGGCGGAAGTTCCGCCCCCAGAATTCAAGGGACAAGGAACTCGGAGGGGCTGACAACCCAGAGGAAGATCTCCCTCATTCCACTCCTGGGCCAGGCCCTACCACTGCTAATGTGGCATCCAGTCAGCTCCAGTTAGGGTTGTCACTTCGTTACAGGAGGAAATCGGAGGGGGCAGGGCAAAGGGGCTGTCACGTCCCTTAATGTCCTAACCCTGCCCCTTGTGGAGCATCATGATGTCACCACACTCCATAGAGGAAGGGCCACATCCAAAAAGGAGTGGGGAAGTCTCTATCGTCACCCCCTTTCTTTCAGATGTGTCTTCTTCTGCCACTCCAATTCTCTGGGTTAGTCACAGCCACCCCTGATTGACATGGAGAAATCGGGGCTTCACCAAGAGCCTGGAGACTCTTGGTGAAACCTCGAAAAGTGTCCCTTGTGATGAGAAGACACCGGGCTACATGTAGACTACAGGTCTAACAAATATGTAGCTAAGGTTAAACATATATGTAATGTGAACACTGAGAACTGGAGACTCACTTCATGCAATGGAGAACTGCTAAGTTCATGACCCTGAGTGATTGCATAATCAGAAAGAGCCTAACACTTCTGCAGACACTAGCAATAGGCCATTGAGTTGCAAATGGATTTCTTCCTGTGGACATGCCTGAAAGCACAGAGTCACCTGGTGGGAAAATCAAACAAAGGACCCTGGAAAAGTACTTAAGGAGAAAGACAAGACAAAGAGGAAGATCTTCATCAGTCTTCAAGATCATCACATCTTATCGGTCAGAGAAGGGTTGCACCAAACAAGCTATGAAGTAAGGACTAATCTATTGGAAACCCTAAGACTGGTACCCAGCCAAGTTTTCCATCGCTGGCTGTGACATGAACTGAAATATCCTTGAACTTTGATTAGGGTAAGCCTAAATTAGGAGAATCCAAGTACAGATAGGAATGCGTTATTGGTTATGATGTTTTGATTTCTCCACTAGAGTATAACCTTGTACTGTATGCTTATTCATGATTTATTCACTAAACATCTTTTGATTGAACATAGTGGCTTCAGTGGAATTGCTAATCCTAACATTGGCTGGACACTGTTTGGGTTAAATCTGTGTTTACAAACACAGGTGAACCTAGAGAGAGTCTGTGCTGGGAAACTCTGAGGTTGAAAAGGTGACAAGAAGGTTCACCCGCTGCAGGCTGAATCAGTTCTAGAGAGAGCTGATCCAGTGAGAGCTGCAAGCCAGGAAACTGAGTCACGACAGCCTAGACTGGGGTAGTGAGACCCCAATCCCATGACATCCCCTAATTCCAAGAGCCCTGGGTTCATTCCTCCCTCCGTCTGAAAGCCATGAATAGACCCCAGAAGTCACTAGATGCCGAGCTCCCTACTTTCACATTCAACCATGTTCCTTCCTGAAGTCTGGAACAGAACCCAGATGTCGTACACCAGTACGGTCTACTTCTAGACAACACTATCTCATTAGGATTTAAGACACAGAGACAAAGTAGTCCAGACTTTCTCTCCCCCTCACTCAGAATCTAGTTCCCTGTAATTAAGTGAAGCACGTGTGCCTGCAACTTCTCAACCTCATGAATGTACTCTGGTCTCAAGTCATGATGTTCATCTCTCCCTTGTCTCTTCGATTGTAAACCTCTTAAGGGTATGGATCTGTCCATAACTACTGATTGTGTACAATGCCAGGTACATTGCTGGCACTATATAAATTAAATAAAATAATTCTATCTTTTTATTGGACCAACTGCTGTTGGTGGAGTGTGCAAGCTTCCAGGCCACATGTTGTCCTCCCTCAGAAATGTAACAAATCAGAACATGTACAGCCACACAGGACGTTTCCTTGGGCATGGAACAAGTCTGACTTGTTCTAGGTCTAAGGAAGGGTTGTGCGTGGCCTGAAAGTTTGCATACTCTCACTAACAATAGCTAGTCCAATAAAATATCTCATCTGAACTACTTTACTGCCATCTTTCACATTTGGGACCAACATGGCAACCACCCTCTCACTCTAGTAGTCATTAGGATGTGACTCTTATCAGAGAAAGAGCATTGCAATGCTTCAGCTAAATTTAGAGCAAGCCCCGCACCCTCACCCAGCAAGTGAAGGGGAGGAATGAGGGCCCTTTTGGTAGTGAGTTGTTAATTTAAAAGCACACTGTCTGTGAAGTCTCTGCAAAGCCCTCTCTGTGCATCCTTGCCATCTGTAGGCAGCGTGAATGCTCAGTTGCACTTGAGAAAGAAGCTGAAGGCAGGATTCTGTGGCAGAGACGAGAATGACCCCATGAAAAGAGCTCAGTAGCTGCTTCAGAGATTAGACCCTGGGAGCCAGGCAGAACTAGCTCAGTCTCATCACATCTCATCTCACTGAGAGGGGATCTGGTGCGTGTCCCTGTTGTCTTAACAAAGCCTCTTCTTCAAAAGCCTACTCTCTCCTGCAATCCCTGCTTTGTAGGTGGGGAGAAAGATTGTAGAATCACCAACTACAGCCAGATAACCCCTCCAGTACTCAAGCATGCATGAACCCAGCCAAAGTAACAGAAACATGGCCCCGAGTTGCAAAGCAAGGACAGTGCTAAAAGGAAATGGGGTGGTGGAGGGACCAAGTTGAACCAGGACAGCAGAAGGCGCACCCCACTCTGAAACCATAATAGAGAACCAATGTCCAGGAAACTGTCATTGCACCTTGATTGTTAGGACACATTCACACAATACTTTTTAGAGTGGTGTTAGTAGCACAACCCCGCATTCTGAGTGTTGTGCGAAATCCTTGCCATTCCCAGTGTTCTTTGAAACCAGGGGACTCTGCAGCTGTTTAGAATGCATTGCTACTGGACACAACATAGTTTGAGGCATCAGTGGCGGGTTTGTAAGGAGGAAGGATGAGCCCTTAATCTCTCCCTGTGGTAGGAGTCCCATCACCATGGGCACCAGATGTAAGTGGTTGGGAGATACCCAACATCAAGCTCCAGTGGGATGTGGGAAAGAGCACCCAGACACTAATGGAGCCGCTTAGCAGCATCTAGGGGCAAAGGATGCCCAGAGCAAGAATCCCATCAGGTTTTGGACGCTGAGGACTGTGGAACTGAGGAGTAGCTACAGAAGGTCCCACTCTTAACTAGGTGGAGCGAGAAAAGCAGCCACTAGAGAGGTCAGACTAGGATGGAATCCAGCAGTAGCAGCACTATATGTTCCGAGGCAGCAAGGAGCAGCAAGAACGAGTCTTGAATTCATGGATATTATTTTGGGTTCAAGGTAATGTAGGGCATAAATTGGATTGTACCCATTCAACATCATTAGACTTAAAATGCTACCAAGTCAGAAAATTACAAGTTAAGGTTACACCACACCACCCACACACTCCCTTAACTCTGCCTTTTATCATTTTTATTTATTGGCAATGAGGTTTTGCAGTATGTCAACATTTATTGCAAGTCATTTAAAAAAAAAATGCAAGTTAGGAAGGCTACATCAAAATAACTGAAGGCCTAGATGACAGCCTTAACTTGCACTCCATAGTTTATAGCATGCAACAACATCACATACTGGACCAAATATATAATTAAAACTTCAGATATTTACTTGTACCATGGAGCATGATACAAGTTCAAGGCTTCAAGTCTGTTATAAATAAGGGAACATTATACATATGCATGATTTGTTTCACTTTTTAAAATTACTAGTTTAAAAAGAAGAATCCACTTAGGAGAGAAATCCTGACACACAGGAGAGAACCCTCACATGTGTCCTGCCTGGAAAATGCTACAGGGTAAACTCAGCCCTCAGTACACACCAGAGAATTCACCCTACCAGGAAAGACCCTATAAATGCCTTACTGTGAAGAAAGCTTTTGTGTGAACTTCAGTCTTAGACCCTTTTCAAACAGGCCACAGTGGCTGGGGAGATGGGTGTGCGCCGGTGGCGGGTGGAGATGGGTGTGCATTGGTGCCAGTTGCTCTGCACATGGGTGATGGGTGGAGGTGGTTGGAGATGGAGCACGTGATCACACACACAACCCCACCCACCGCCAGCGGTGTTCCCACAGGCACACCCCCCCCCACCGCCGCCACCAGCGGCAACCCACAGCGTTCCTACGGAGGCCCCCACCACCACCCGAACATGTGTGTAAGGGGGGAGGCGCCCATTTGAAAAGGGCCTTTGTTCCAAATCCAATCCAAACTCAAACAGTTCCTTCATTCTCACCCCCAGCTCAGCTGTAGGTGCAGTTGGGAGAGAGCAAGGTAGGGTGCAAAGGTAGCAGATACCACCTCTTCCATCAAGCTTTCCCAAGCTCCTTATCCCCATAGACTATCACTGATGCCGCCTTTTCCATCCTTCACTCAGGGTCATCCTCTCCCCTGTAACCAAGTTAAGCACGTGCACTTCATGAACGTGTCCCTTCTCTCTCTTTGTTCCCATATTCATGGTCTTTCCTAGATTGTAAGATACTTGGAGTAGGGACCAGTCTCTGATTAATGATTGTACAGCACCAGGTACATTGCTGATGCTATATGAAACTAATTAATAATAAATGATAAAAGAGGCAGAAAGGCAAGATGAGTGAACAACTTGATGGCACACAGCATTCACTTTAATGTAAAATAACAAATGGTGCTTAGAAAAACTGGAACACACACCTCATATGGTTCTAGAAAAAAGGTCTGTTCACATGACCAATTCTGGGGTTAACTGCCCTTATTTAACCTTAACCCTCCTCCCTGCCCTGGTGAACACAATTTTAAAGTGAAGTAGGAAGTGGCTTATGCATTCCCGATTAAAGAGGTCTACATACGTTAGAGTAACTTACCGCTGGGTATGAGGTCATGGGAACAGGGATGAGGTAGGGTGTTAATTATGCATGTTAAGTCACATAACATATAACACCCAACTGTAGATGGGATCACTTACCCAGCAGGGTAGCTTCTACGTCTATGTGAATATTTGCAAAGTGGACAGCTACACTCAATGAAAGCACCCCAGAATTAACAATCACCGTAGCCCATTCTTATGAACATGGCCTAGTAGTAAGACAGGGACCTGAGCATCACTGGATACCTCTATGGAGACCTCCAATCAATTAAGAAAAAGGCAAAATGTATGTTAGGATGCAGAGAAAGCAAAAACTGACAATATTATAATACCACTATGCAAATCAATAGCATTCCAGATAAGGGAAGTTGTTTGTAGTGCTAGTCACCTCATTATCAAAAGTAATGCAGATTTGAGAATGGGGCAGCAAGAATGATTAAGGACTTGGACAAACTCTCATGCAAAGAGGGACGGAAAAGATTGTCAGTGTGTCTGCCCCAGAAAGAAGGGGAGCATTAAGGAGCATAATAAAAATACAAAGAACAACGGAATTAAGAGTAGGTGGGTTGGAAGCTACTGCTATCCTTGACTCTCAAAATGGGCCCAAGGAAATACATTCTCCACACAAGCCTGGAACTCACTGCCAAAGGGATCTGGTTGAGAGGCCAAATATTTAGTGAGACTCCAAGAGGGGCCAGATGTTTGTGGAGGGCAAGGATACCCAGAGCTGTAAGGGCTAGTGCTATTGAATTCTGGGGAGGGGTAAAGATCCTACTGTAGGGCTGGCTAAAGCCAGTCGCTCACTACTGGGGATTAAGATAAGACCTTAATGGGGACAGATGATCCCACAAATGTCTTCTGCATCAGAAGCTGGCGGCAAAGCAAAAGCATATTCACACAAACAGGTGATAAGAGACTATTAAACAGGAGAAACTACCTCAGCACTGTAAACCCCATCCCTGCATCTGTACAGCACAGCCTCCAACTCCCACACTTGCTAAGAGAGGGAATAACCATCCATTTTGCCTTGTTATATCCCCTATCTTTGTGTGAACAAAATCAATAACCTTTTGATTAGGGGTTATTGCCCCCAATTAAACTCTAATGTGAACAGGCCTAGAGACTGGCACGAGTAGATGGCATCATTGGTCTGATCCAGTCTGTGTACCAGTTGATCCCTATCTTCCTATTTCAACATCACACTGGCCATTTGACAAAGCAAATATTTCTGGGTCACAAAACATCCCAAAGGAAAACTGAACTTCCTAAATGTTCAGATACACAGAAAATAATACCCCCTTTTCATTTACAGCCTGAAGCTCAGAGTCATGAGGACTTGCCGTGGCATAGCCAGGTAGGGAGATGTCCCTCACGGCAATGGGCCAATGATGTAGCATTACAAAGGGTCACCGTGGTTTCCCTACCCTCTGAGAGGAAAAGGTCATATATAGCAGACAGTGGATGTACTGAAAGCCTATGCCATCTCTGCCTAAGAGCCCTTATCTGTCTTCTTCTAGCATGAAGCAGGCAGGAAATCTCTCCCATCTTTCAGTAAACATGTTACCTCCTTGCTCCTCCAACCATCACCTCAGCAGCAGGGCTGTCAACAAGACAGATTCCTAGTTGCCTTGTTTACTGCTTGCATCCTCACAAGATTCCTTGAGCTGGAAGTAGCTAAAAACTCTGACGGGCAGGTAAGAAGGGCAAGTCAGGTCAAGTTCCCTGTAGGAAGAGGCCATAGGAGGGAAGTGCACCAGTGGTACAGCACAGCTAAAAAGCCTAGAGAAACCTATTTTCCTGCCAGCCCCACAAACATTCTGAAGCCACTCAATTTAAGATGCAGTAAGGTAGTGGTGCTGGTTAGATTTGCAGACTCGTCTTCCATTTCCCCTGGGTTCCTATGCTCTGTTCAGAGTCCCATCTCTTTAATGCACAGGGAGAGAGAAGAGGCTGTGCTGAACGAGAACATATCAGCAAACACATTGGGTCTCATCATCCATTGGTCAAGACGGAGCAGTGCCAGCTGCATTCTGCCCAGGGACAGCATGGAATGAGGTGCACTTGATTTTAGGATGGAGTGTCCTCAGGACAGTGGTCGTATCTTCCTCCCTTCCACATCAATGTAACCCCCTACAACTCTGTGGAATCTTCATTTGGTTGGAGGAAAATGGACAGAAAGGCCGTGATTCCACATGGAGGACTGGTCTGTGTCAGCAATATAGGGAAACAGGAGTGGGACCATGAAAGGGGAGCTGTTGAGATGATCTGCTGAGCCAAGGAGGCACTCACTTTCAGGGAGATTTGTGGTCTAGAAGGTAGATCCTATGACTCAGGAGGTCTCAATGCTAGGGCTGAAATGAGCGCACCATTTGATACTCACACACATTGGCCCTTTTTACATGGACGGGGTGGGGGGGTGGGGAATGGGTGTTCTGGCACGGTGGGTGGAAGTGGGTGTGTGTCCCTTTACACAGACACATACACACACCCTCCACCCACGGGGCCTCCTCTGGTTTCCCATAAGGGCTCCGTTGGTGGGTCATGGGTGGAGATGGGTGTTGCGTGGGAGTGTGCACACCCACCCCAACCTGCCCAGTGTTCACACGGACGAACACAGAGCGAACACCCATTCCCTCTCCACCGCCGGCCGTTTACACGAATGCCCCCCACTGCACACCCGCCCAAACACCGAGCGAGGGGGGGTGCTCCATGTAAAAACAGCCATTATTTGCGTATTTGTCTAAGCAAACAACTAGCCAAATAAATCTTCAGGGATGCAACATTTGCACCATCATCAATTCAGAAAGATTGTTTCAGAAATTTCATTTATTTGGTTCTTTGATTACTTCATTTTGGGATTGTGGTTACTTTGGTGATACGATTCAGTGCTTATGTGCATCATATTGTTGCACAACAGCATCAGCACTGTTGTGTCATAGTGGCCATATTCCAACAAACAGTTAATTCAGTGTAGTTGGGCCTCACTTGTTTTACTCTTGAATCATTCGCACAAACAGAGCACTAAACCAATGTTATTCGGGAGTAGAAAGCAGTATTTGCTCATGAAAAATCAGAAGTACACCCCCTCCCCTTCAGTTTGTATTTCAAAATAACAGTTTGTCTGCATACTAATCAATATGAGAATAGTGACCTCAGTTCAGTGATTATTGTGTCTCATCTATTGGGGAGATTGATGCAATTATTTAGGTTTAAACTGTTTGTCTGACCACCACTGAAGTGGAGTAGTTACTTCGGTTTACCTCTGTTCATTGGAAAATGGACGGTATAGTTCACAATAGAGCTAACTATGGAGTACATGGTTGATGGATAATAGCGGAGGTCTTTTATTGGACCAACTACTGTTGGTGAGAGTATTGTATACAGGCTTTAGGGCCACAAAGTCTCTGCCTTGTACATTTGGGACCAACTCAGCAACCACACACTCTCTAGACTTAAGAGTAGAATAATAGAATCATAGGGTTAAAAACCGCCATGACAGTGACCTGCTCTGGCCAGCTTTGTTCCACTGTGGCCCCCAGGTCACTGTCACATTTGTGCTGGGGGCCCCATACAACAGACTGACCCCGGCCTCAGACTGACCCCAGCCTTGCTGGTGGGCCATACTGGGTTAGAATATATGTTCTGACAGATTAAATTAACTGGCATCAAGTTCAAAAACAAACGAAATGAAGTACTTTTTCCATACAACACACAATTAACCTGTGGACTGCCATTGAATGTTGTGAAGGCCCCAAAGTATAACCAGGTTCAAAAAAGTATAAGACGAGTTCATGAATGACAGACCCACAAATAGCTATTAGCTAAATTGGTTGTGGTGGGGAGGGGCAACCTCATACTACAGTTGCCACTATGCTGTTGACTGCTAGAAGCTGGGACAGGACAGGTAATGGGTCATTCCATAATTACGCTGTGGCTTCCTCTGAGGCAAGTACTCGGTCCACTGTCAGAGAAAGAACACTGGGCTGGATGGACCATTGGACCCAGTCTGGCATTTATGTTCTTATGTTCAATAAAGCCAGTTAGGATTGGGAAGCCAGTCAAACATTTCATGATGCGAATAGGCAATTGAGCAGCCTGTCCTTTTACTGAACCATGGCCAGACAGCCATATTTACTGCTAAATTCTGCAACTAGGGAAGTCAAATTCTGCAAGTTCACTGTAAGCAGAACAAATTTGCAGAAGTATAAATTTACATACACAACTTTGCTTTCTAGCACACAGTGGCCCAGCAGAAAACATGCCACTCCAGCAGCACAGGCCCAGGAGCTTCCATGCACCCCAAAGCAAAAACTGCCAACAATCTCCCCACCAAGCCCACCTACAACCCCACCAGCAAACATGCCCCAAACAAAAAAGTTACACATCCAAAACACAGCCTCCCCCCCCCTCAAATAATCAAAGCACACCAGTAGCAAGCACAAAGTTAGAGGGGGGAAAGCCAAGGAGACAAGCTACTTAGTCTTGATTATTGTTCACATTTAAACTAACCTAACATTGTTAAAAGTTATGATTCATTGCAGTTTTGTAGAATTTAATTTCATTGTTTCATAAATACAGTTTACTAACTTGTTTTTGTAATTAGCACAAGCTTATTGAAAATTAAATTCTCTTTGCTACTGTTTTAATAAAGTAATGTTTTCAAGATGTTTGACCATTATTTGACAATATCTGACCAATATTTGACTGGCCAGTTGATCAAATATTTTTCAATGGTCAACTATCCAACCCTAGCACCTGTGCTTTGAAGACTGGAGCCTTAGGGCACAATCCTATGCCCTGTGTGCACCTGCTGTCCATCTCGACCCAAACCCACGCACCCCACGGCCCATGGGATTGGGGGATATAATGCGTGAAGTAGGCAATGGAGCAGGCAGGGTGCATGGATTCTGGTTGGGATGGGCTACGTACCTGGCGAGTGCAGCTCTTTTGTGTGCATGTGTGCACGAATTGTGCATGCGTCCCGCACGTTACACAGGCAGCGGGCGCACGCAGGGCATAAGACTGTGTCCATTGTCTCCCAGTACCTCTGGTTCCTCTGTATAATGAGGACACTTGTATTTGCCCTCTGACTGATGCACTTTGCCAGCTTCAGATGAAAAATGCTAGATAAGACATAGACACTTGGAAGAGGAGGGGGAGCCCCTTGCCAGGTCCCGTGCTCCTTCCCTTAATCCCTGAGGGTCAGACAAAACCAGGGGATGGGGGTCACCTGACACATCTCGCCCTGCCCAGAGAGCCCACACCTCATTCGAAGGGCAGGTGATATTTCCAGCCAATGATCAAGCAGAGCAGCAAAGTTCATTCAGGGAAGAGAATCCTCCCGATGACTCTCTCACACGGATGCGAAATGAGAGTAGCCCTGGTTCTTGACATCACTTGCCTGGAGCACCAATTAAAATATTTCACTCCATAAAAATATTTACCCTCCTGGGGAAATACAGTGAAAAGTTGCTGCTAAAGAGGGGGGAAAAAACCCAAAGACATTGGCTGCCATGTAAATGATACCAAGTCTTCAAGCCAGGGGCACAGAGAGTGACTGGAACAGCTCCTTTATCTCTGCGCTGTCACATCCTCTCACCCTCTTGCCTTGCTACAGAATACACAGGCTCCACAGTGGTTCAGAGGGCGGAGCTGGGGGGGGTGGTGGCTGTATTGGACCTGAATGGTTGCCTCCTAGTGATTAGGAGGATGCTAGTCTGGGACTTAGAAGACCTGGGTTCAATCCCCTGCTCTGCCAGAAGGTGCATCTGCATGTTCTCCACAGCCATAGCAAGGGCACTGATAGAGCCTCTTTCAGCAGGCATTCACACATGCTGCAAGACATGTGGGTACACCTACTGCTTTGCTGGCAGCAGGCACCAGTTCCTGCCATGGTTTCTGGACAACTGGCTCCTACTTGCTCAGGTGGCTCACAATGAACCACTTTGAAATGGAGGTCTCAAAAGCAGAAAGTGTGGAGGGAAACACCACCAGTTCAGGTGAATGAGCTACCCTCCATCTATCTATCTAAACAGGAAGGTGCTAACAAGACCAGACAATACACAAAAGACATACGCTGCAGCAAATAATGTTAAGTCCAACAGACAATTCCCTCACACTGGTACACACAAAAGCACACAGTATCCGCCGATATCCAGTATTCAGCTGGACACCACAATATCCATTTAGAGGCAGCAGTTAATTCAGTTAACCAGATTTCCATTTTACTGCAAATTACCATTTATTGAATTACTAATTATCAACAATAGCCCCCCCCCCCAAAAAAATCTGGTAAGTACCAATAACAGTCAGTTATGTGGTAATACCTGGTGATCCAGCTACTTCCGCAGTTACTTAATAACCACCAAACAAACTGGAAAAGATTTTATTAAATCATGGATAATTTTTTTGCTTCCATTTTAGCACTAGTTACAGAGCTTACCTTACTCAGGAGCCAATCTTCACAAAACTCACCCAAACTCAGTTCTGTTAGGCATTGTGTGGAGCTGGTCTCTGGAGGGCTGGCTCCTGCTCACCCAGCTGGCTCACAATGTATAATGAGAGATGAGGGGCATGGTGACAAGGCAGGGCAATTCCCTTCTCAAACTCATCTCTGCTGCTGCTGCCGCCGCCAAAGGGCTCCCCCCACACACCCCAATTCCACACCTAAAATAGTGGAGACTGCAATGGCTCCACCCCCTTCCTTTCAGCCAAGTGGCTCCAATCACAATCAAAGGGGATTGTGCATGCCACTGTCCTCCCTGCTAGTGCTAAGTGTGGGCACTGGCAGAAGGAATGCCCAGTCTCATTGTGACAGGGCACTGTGGCTCTGGTCCAGTAGTGTATGGCAGCAGTAGCAGTGGCTCCAAAATCAAGCCCAACAACATTGAGACTGACCTGAATCCATTGAGACTGACCTGATATAGCCTCTGTCTTCTGTGTCCAGGCTGATACAACAGGCTGGTCCTACCTCCAAGAAGTACCATGATATCATGGCAGTCTGCGGAGACAGGGCCATGTCAGGAAAGGTGCAGGGTTAAGGTGTTCCCACATCCTTTTCTTGACAGTGCTCTGCAGGGGAGGGAGCTCTTGTCCAGAGGGAGCTTGACCCAATCTGGGGCTTGGACCAAGAGGGCTCCCACACTGAACCCAATGTTATGCAGGGCTCTACTCTTGTAGCAGAAACAGCAGGACTCCCTGGCTAAGAGGGGACATCAGCAGCAGCTCTGACCCAGGCAGGGGCACACATCAGTAGCAAATGAGGGGTTATCAGAGAGCATAAACCAGGGGGTGGAGCTCACCTCTTCCCTCCCAAACTTAGACCATGACCAATATCTGGCTTTGCTGCTCACAAATTGGGAATAATGCTCCAGTGTTGAAAGCACAAGCCCAGGGCTTAGAAGAGAGGAGTTCAGCTCCTCATTCTGCCACAGACTCCCTGTGTAATCTTGGGCAACTCGCTTAGCCACCCTGTGCTTCAGATCTCCATTTACAGAGTAAGGCAAGCAGCTAGGAGGATAAATAGATGAACGAAGAGGAGGCGGATGAGTATCTAAGGTGGTAGAACCTGAAGATGGCTTTTTTGTCCTGGCATCATAACCTTGCATCATGGAACCAAATACACCCATACTATGAAGGATATCGGGTTCTGTGCAGAGATCAACCAGCCCATCCTACAGAGGCCCCTGAACAGCCTTAAACAGGATCACGAGTCAGTTCCAGTGCTGAATTCCCACCGAAGAGGAAACACTCCATGCTCTTCCCAACCCCAGTCGGGCTGCTAGCTGTCTCTACAGCAGTATTGATAGAACCACGATTCCAGTGTGGAAGGGGAGGCTTTTAGACTGATTCATGCCCAAAGCCATCCAGTGACAGCAAAAAGGTCTGGATCAAAAAGCTTTTTTGCAAAAGGAGGGACCTGGGAGTGGCAAGTCTGCCACCTGTAGTAGGTGTTAAGCATGTGATGGTATTCCGCAATTATGAACAACAGGGCAAATTGGGGAAACTGGGAAAAGAGACCTTCTCCCAGCTCCATGTGTGTATAAAAGAGAATGAGAGTGAGGCAGAAAACAGACATAATGCTAACTCCACTTTAATACCACTTAGTCTTTAACATTTCTTATGCATGTTGCAGGGCTGTATTGGTGCCCTATGCAGCCCTGCAAGATGCATAAGAAATGTTCAAGCGATGTTAAAGTGGAGTTAGCATTATGTCTGTTTTCACACTGAGAGTGGCAGTGAGTATGACAGGGAGAGAGAGAGAGAGAAACAGTATGGGTCTATTTTAGTAGCAGTCCATGTGAGTGTGCGTGTGTGTGTGTGTGTGTGTGTGTGTAAGAGAGAGAAAATGCCTGTGTGTGCAAGAGAGGGATTGTGTATATGAGAAAAGCATGGTTTCAATAAGGGAGAGTACAAAAATGCACTAGTGCCTGCATGCATGTTCACAATCACTCCTTGGACATCTCCCACATCCTGTGTCTCACAAGAGCTGAGTGCCTTTCCCCCTCCATGCTGTTTTTGATGCATTTCTTTTTTAGAACCCACCCAGCACAAAAACACCTTCCACCCTGGCACTCCCAACTGGACACAAAGCATTCAGCACCATGTAGCTGAGTTGGGGGTGTGGGGTGGCGGGGGGGTGTGTGTGTGTGTGGCGGGGCTGGGAGTGCTTCCCAACTGTCAGTTCCTGTTTCAAAGGAGAACTAAAAGCAGCAAACATTGGCAATAAGGAAAGAAACAGGGCTTATCTGAGAGCCTGTAAGAGGAAACCAAACGAAACATTTTTAATGCCGCCCCGAGTAATATGAATGCTTTTAATATTTTATAGAACCATACAGCGGGGCTGGAGGTACGCTGCCGTGGTGCTGCCTCCCTCCCCAGTACAACTCTGTAACCTGTCGGAATGCATTTTTAAATAAATCATTTTAAATGTGTTTCTCCAGGGAATACAAAAAAAAATAGAGAGAGAGGGGCATCCAAGATAGATCTGGCTGATGCTGCGATGCGTAATGGAAATTTACAGGGAAATAAGAGAAGAATTAGAGTGCGGTTTGGGGGGTGCGTGTGTGTGTAATAGTGCATGTGGAAAATTAATGTGCCAAAGGAGAGAGCCATTTTTAGAAGGAATGGAGACCCTAGGGAGAGAGCGAAAGGGCACCCAGGGGGGCTGGTGAATGGCATTCCATGAAATAAACATTCCTTCCTTCAGGGCTGAGCCCTGACTGGCATTCCAGGAAGGTGTTTAGTTAAATATGGTCTTTGCTATTATTCTAGTGCTCATACAAATGAGAAATTCAGCGGCCTCCCCCAATCAGCTCTCCCAAGCCCTGGTATCTCAAGCACACTGTGGCTGCTGCCCCTCGCTCCCGGCTTTCAGCCCCCCTGCTACTCCAGTCCCACACTGTCCCTCTCCACTGCTGAAAGGCATGAATCATAACTCAAGTAGCATCCCTGGTCCTTTGGCCCACTTTCACGCAGCTCTGCCAACACACTGCAGCCCTGCGACGTGTTACTCCTGCCATGGCTCTCACAGAGCTGTGCAATGCACTCAAATTTTGAGTGACATCACATCTACTATTGCTTCTCAGCTGGAACCTAGAGCTGAAACAGTTATTCATGTGAATATTGGGAACCGCTGGATTGTGGTAACTGAACCGATCCAGTAATGATCAGTTACCAATAGGTAACTGGCAGTCTAACCAGCTTACTAATCTTTTCCGTTTACCAGGGTGGGAATTTCGGTTTCGGATAGAACCAAAACAGCCCGAAAATGGCCATTTCAGTTTTAAAGTTGTACAGTGAAATTGCAGTTCTTTTTCAGTTCCGGTGTTTTGTTTTTCACTGATTTTTCCCCAGTTTGTTCTAATTGACTTCAATGGGAAAAATCCACTGAAGTCAATTAGAAAAAAAAAAGGAGAAGGGGGAACAATGGGGGGAAAACCAACACCAAAATTAGATCTGAAAATCAATACCTGAAACTGAAAAAAACAAAACCGGCATTCCTCTTGGAGTCCCGTCGCTACCGTTTACCATGTTGCCATTTTCCTGTTCATTCTGTGGCCACTGATTTATTCCTTTTGTCCAGAATTTCTTTCCTGCTTGTGCACAGACAGACCTAGTTTCAAGTTTAACTCATTTTCCCATTGGATACCCTGCTATTTGGTACTTCAGAAAGTCGGTTAACCGATAACAGTATTAACTCGTGCTTTTGGAAATTGGTTAACTGCCCTGATATTTGGATAACTGTTTGACTACCTGGAATACTGGTTATTAACTGTGGTTCCCAAATTATATCTTCAGCTCTGCTAGCATCCCCCACTCCTGACCAACAGCCCATCCCCCATGTTGCTACTGTAGTCCTGGACCCTCCTCCCACACTGCCCACACCCAGGGCTCTATCAATGCAATCCTTTCCTGACCCACTGGAACAGAGATTGCTAACTATACAAGCCTGTCCCTGACAGAACTGTGGGTGGGTTACAATATGCACAGATGCCTACACGGCTGGGTGTGTGATGTGCCAACTGCCAAAAACATACTGTGTGCATCACATTAGACACCCACCTCTCCAAAGCCTAGGGGGTTAAATTCACAGCTCCCTCTCCTCACATGAGGACACCACTCCATGAACCTCAAATCCACCTGGTTGCCAGTCCCACTATAGCTTATTTTCCAAGCAGGCTGCTGCCACCTCTTCAAACAGTTGACCCCTACCCCTCCTGTCTCTCTCTGGAGGTCAGTGCTCCCGTAGGTCATGTAGAGAGCTTCTCTTATTGCTGATTCAGGAACAGCCTCCTTTCCCACTCTTCTGGCCCTGCTTCATGCTCCAGTACCCACTGCTCCTTCCCAGGCTTCCTGCCACCTCTTACTTGTGCACTTCTTGATGTTGCTGCCCTTCTTGAGTGCGTGGCGGCTGAGCCGGCAGTGGAAATTGTCCTCCCAGAACTCAGCAAACCAGATGTTCCGTCGGTTATTATCCAGTGTCCGGCTGGTGAAATAGCGGTCAAAACCTGCCAAGAATACACAAGATGAAAGCATGAAATCCTGGAGATGGCAGAGACATACACAGTGAGGTCTGACACAGGAGACCCCCTCTTTGAATGGCTGCACAGAAAATAAGGGCCTCTCTGGAGCTATCTGAAATCCAGGGGGTGTCTAGGTGGAAAGCCTTACAGAAGCTACCCAGCTCAGCAGCATATGAGGCTGGGCTCCAGACTTGCATGCATTGGTGTAATCTGCAGGCCATTCAACCAATTTATCCTGCAGAACGAGGGCAAGAAGGAAACCATACTAGAATGTGGTGTCCATCTTGATTGGGATGTGGGCGTTAAACCTTTTGGAAACAGATCACTGACTCAGATCCTCAGCTGGTTCAAACCAGACTTTAATAACACCGTGTTGATTCAAACCTGGTTGAGTATCTGGCCTCGGAGTATAACCCTTAGGAGGGGGAAATCTGGAATCAGATTTGTGTGACCATATAGAATGGATTTTGGATACAACTTCCTGGCAGAAAAATCATAACTGGAGCCTCTGCCCACACCTGCCATAGGTACCAAAGATTGTGCGTGTGTGATGCGAGTTAGACGTCTCCTTCTGCAAGTCTGGATGGAACCAATGCAGTCCCATTGCTCAGGTGGAAGAATTCCAAAAGGAATGCAGTCCTCCAGTCCACCAATACATCGAGGAGGAATGAATACAAAGGATCTGCCATCAGGGCCAGCTTTAGAGCAGGGCAAGCAGCACAGCCACTCCAAACCTTTCAGTTGTGGGGGCCCTGGGAGCAGAACCATCAGGGGCTCCTGGAGCCCATTAGGAGTGGTGTCAGGCAATGGCTCCCGAGGACCCCCCGAGGAGTGGTGTTGGGTACAGAAGGGGCTCCCAGGGCCTGTTAGGAGTGGTGATGAGTGGCAGGGGCCCACAGGAGCCATGGGGTGTGATGGCAGGTGGTGGTCGCAGGATCTCCCAAGGCTGGGGTTCCTGGGCCCTGCCACCTACTACTTCTGAGGGTCCACAGTATCCTTAGAGGGTGATACTACTGCTAGCAACCCTGCTCCAGGCCTCACCTCCTACTGTATAGATGCAATTGCCATTCCCTCCATGGAGCAGCTCCACAACTCCTGAGAGATAATTCCCTTCCTCTCCCAAGCATCACAGCCTCATTGGGTAAGCTGCAGAATGAGTCATTTTTTCTCCAATATACAGGCTTCGGAGGCACCCATGGGTACATGCACACAGTCTCCCAAAAGGCTTTTGTTAAAACCCTTTGCAAGAGACCTTTAAGGAAACTGGATGGGGGTTTTTTAAAAAAAAAAAATGCAAAGCCCTGTCAAAAGGTTAGAAACAAGGAAAAGGCAACTTGGCCAGCGAAGGGTCAGCAGTAAGATCTCTGTGCTTTACTGCCCTGGAGGAGGAGGTGAATTGGAAGGGGGCAACTCTTTAGCCTGGTCAAGATGAGAAAAGCTTGTAACTCTAGAAGGCGTTGGGCAAGGAATTCCAGGCAAGGATGTGCAAGGCACAGCCTGCTGCAAGGCACAATGTTTGCTGCTCTGAGACAATGGCCGGGTCTGCCAATCCATGGGCTCCTTAACATTCATTCAGGGATCTTGCTAAGGGTGTAAACAAACGAGACAATAGCCCACTGAAGTCCATGTTTGGTCTGTGCAGCCCCCACTTACATATTTATTGTAGAGCCTAATAAACGGGTAGTCCCCACTCACAGGTTTAATGTACATGCGGGCGTTCTTCTTCATCACATAACTCATCGGATGTGGACATGTGGGCACACTTTAGCCTGCATTCAAAGCCTAATTGATGGGATGTGGGCTGCATGGTGGACTCCGCATTCTCCAGGACCCCACTGTGCAGTGTGTGGTGGCCATGCGGCAGTTGAGGGCAAACACCTAACAAACGGGCAGGTGGACACCCACCTGGTGTTGGCTATCATCTCATTTGTTAACACCCGTAACCATCTGGTTTCTTAAGAAGCTGCAACTGTCACAGTGAACCACCCAAGTAGGGTGACTCAGCACAGTCCTACCCTGGGTGTGATATTTGTGATGGGGGTATGTATATCAGACACATTAATCATATTAATAGGTAAAACCTAAATCTGAATACTATGGAGTCAGATGAACAAGGTCTAGTTATGATTATGTGACATTACTTATTTATTCAAATTTATTACCCCGCCCTTCCCACCAAAGGCCTTGCCTGTAAAGATTAAGAGTTTGTATTCCTAGTCAGCCCAGTCTCATTTGGAACCTGAGGCCTGGCTCCTGGACTATTACTATTCTGATAAAGAGAGCTTGGTGGCACTTACCTATCTTCTTGGCATGGGAACTGAGAGAAAGGATTGCTCTCCAGAGCCCCACACTTTGCAGGTAGCTGGAACAGGCACAGAGGTTGTGATCCACCAACCACTTACTACAGAGTAGTCTTTGAAGCCTAGAGGGCTTCCATGGGACTACTCTGAAGCAAGCGGTTGGTGGATCAGAGCCAGAATCTGTCCCAGTCAGAGCCTGCCCCAGCCTGCAGATCCCTTGGTGCCACCTGGTACAGAGAAACAGAGGGGCCCCTCAGTCACTCTGTCGACTTGGAATTGCTAAAGAGGGTGGGCAAAGGGATTGGATGGAAGGATTCTAGGTAAAGTATCCAGAGGAAGCAGAACTGGAGCTGGATTATTAGCCCAACTGAAAGGACTCTAATCCCCTGTGAAGGGAGAAGAAAAAATGGCACTGAAATATGCACCCAGCTGGAAGAGTTGTCAGTACAGCCCTCCACCCCCAGAAGAGAAAGAAGTGGCATTCTGAGTAGAGAGCCTTTTGGGAGAATGGAAACCCAGAACTGGATTGGGGTACTGCTCTAGCAATAGCCACTACAACTGGATATCTGTGAGCACGCCCTAGACAGGAGAAGGAACTAGGTGTGGGTTTGTGTGCTTTCCTGGAGCAGAGGAAGTCTGTCTTTGTCTCACAGCCACGCACAGCACTTAGAAAATTCCTCCCTAACAGCCCCGTAATTATGATGATGCTTTACTGAAAGTGATGGATTCCAGGCAGAGTAGATGAAAGGTTAGTAAATGAAGGCATTATCGGGGTTATTGCAGTGAATTGCAGATGACAGTGTCAGAGATTTCCAATAAAGTATATCATCATTGCTTTGTTCTGGGTGGGTAGCTGCTGCATATTAGCCGAGGGCATCTCTGTGCAGGTTGGAAGCTGCACAATTAGCAGCTTCACTACCCTAGCCTCAAGCTCCCCATCCAGGAAATCGTTAGTGATTGGGAAGCAGATGCTCTCCCTCCTCTCCGTGGCCAGCCAACCTTGTCTTAAAGGGACTGGCTCCTCTTATCTGCACACTGACAAAGGCCTCCTTCCTCTCTCCAGCCTTACCTTAGCATTTGCCATGTCTTGCAGAGCTACCAGTTCCTTTGCCAATGCGTTTTATCAGACTCTGTCAAGCACAGTGATGCACGCCAGGATCCAGCCACAGCTTGGATTGCAAAACTGGTAGCTTTCTCTCATCACAGCAGCTGCCAACGTGAGGTGAGGAAGGTGCCACATGCAGAGAATGGCAATGAACTCTCTTGTGAGTCAACCCTCTGGGCAGGGCATGAGCACACTACCCAGCAGCAGGGAGACATGGAATTGGATGAACATCAGCCCAGCCCAAATGCTTTCACAGAATTGTAGGATAGGAAGGGATGTCAAGGGTCAGGGTCATCTAGTCCAGCCCCTCTCCAAGGCAGGATACCCTCTTGTCTTACTACAGCATCACAGGCAGATGCTTGTCCAATTGGGTTTTGAGCAAGCTCTGAGTCAGTTCTTCGGCTGATGTGGATGTCAGGTACTCCTCACCCACTGCTGAGGAGAGGGGGCTCCGGACCCTTACCAGGAGAAAAACCTGACTTGTAAAACCATGGTCCCTACCAGTGCCCTGTCCCGGACCCTGCTGCTCTAGCTAGGTTGGACTCCATACTGGGATTATCCTGCCAGCGAGGGTGGTTCTACCAGCAAGGCCTAGAGCTCTTCTGTATACTTCCATGGCACAAGCCCTGTCAGCCAGTGGCTAGCAACACCACTGGCTGAGGTCTTGGTGCCCTTTCTGACACCAAGAATACTCCCTCGATTTTCAGGCACAAGGTGGAAGGAAAATTGGTAGAGAGAGAGAATGTTAAAAAAAGAAGATAATTAATTTCCATTGCTGATTCAACAAATCACCCTTCTTAGCAGCCTTCTACCCCTCTATCAATCTCGTTGCTTACAACACCTACTACCTAAGTCCTGGCAACCCCTGCCTCAGTCAGGTGTGCCCTCAAACTACCCCTTTGTCAGAACCCCAGGGGAATGCAGACTTCAAAGTCTGACCTTCTGGAATGGAGCAGTGGCTCCACCTTGCCATACTTCCGATTGGCCACCAATGACCCACACCCTGATTGGCCAGGGACTTCTATATAGCTTCCTAAGGCACAGTAAACGTGTCCTGAACAACCAGACAAAGACCTGGCTGTACAACTGCTTTGCTTTATCACCTCCACGCAGATGCTCCTGTCCCCACTGAGCTCTGCTAGGACTGATTCCCTGGACTTGGAACCTGCCTGCTTATAAGCCTACACCTCCCACCTGCTCCCATGAACCACTCAGCCACCTGATTTAAATTATGCCCTGGATTCCACCCCCCACCCCCGACTCTGCTCAGACTCTTGCCCATGTCTGACCTTGTCTCTTGGCTGGGATCCTGACACCCTCTATGACAGGGAGTATCAACCTTGTGCTCAGGAGCACCAGAGTGCTCGGGCAATGTGTGAAAGTGCTCCTCAAGCCAGCTGTCTGTAGTGCTCGGGAGCACTTTGAAGCAGCCCTTCATCCATTAAAGTCAATATGAGCTAGGATTAATTGATTAATTATCTCCATGTCCATTGAATTGTAGAGGGGAGACTTAATCTATGCTCCTCGAGACTGGATTACTGCAACGTGCTCTACGTGGGGCTGCCTGAGAAGCTGGTCCAGAGGCTGCAGCTGGTGCAGAATGCCACGGCCCGTCTCCTTACAGGGGTGGGCCGCAGGAAGCACATGACACCTGTGCTCCGGGCTCTGCACTGGCTGCCTATAAAGCACCAGGAAAAGTTCAAGGTGCTGATTTTAACCTTTAAAGCCCTTCACAGCCTGGGCCCAGCTTATCTGCGGGATCGCCTCACTCCCCATGTGCCCGTGCGACCCTTGAGATCGTCCGTGGAAGCCTTTTTGGAGGTTCCCTGGGCAAGGTGGGTGGCTACCGATGTTAGATCTTTTTCGGTGGCTTCCCCCGTGCTGTGGAACTCGCTCCCGAAGAAGTCTCGGTTGGCCCCCACTCTCCTGTCATTTCGACGATTATAAAAGATCTGGCTGTTCCGACAGGCCTTTGGCGAGGGGTAGGGGTTGGGGGGTGGGGCTGGGGAGTGGTTTTTTTGGTTTTTTCCCCTGCATAATATGGAATTTTTAATTGTTTTAAATGTTTTATTGTTGTATTGTTTTTATAGTTGTTGTTCGCCACCCCGGGCTGCCCTGTGGGCAGAAGGGGCAGGATACAAAGTTTATATAAATAAATAAATAAATTAATTAAATTAAATATTTATGGAAATTATTCATATAGTTTATGCAGTGTTCCCAAATAGTTACTTATGTCACTTCAGTGCTTATGACTGGAAAAAGGTTGAGAACCCATGCTCTATGAGGTAAGTCCCACCTCCAGCTGTCTCTCCAGCAGCTGGGTACAGATGGGCCACCACCTAGGGCTGCCATACCTCCCCTTTAATCCTGACCACTTATGAAAAATACACTGGAACCAATGCAGCCCTGCACCATGTATTTTTCATAAGTGGCCAGGATTAAAGGGAGGTATGGCAACCTTGCCCCCCCCCTCCCCCTTCAGAATGCTCTGGCCACCTGAACCAGTTAGGTGTTGCCACTTCCCTCCTCATTCAGGTGAACTTCCCCTTCCCCTCCATGGCCACAGATGAGGACTTTCGGGGGCACATGCCCCCAGATTTTTGGAAGGCCCCCTAAGCTGTGCCAGGCAGGGAAAATCCTTGCCCGGGTGGCGAGCCTGCATGGAGCCCTGCAGCAAATGGTGAATTGATGAGAGACAGAAAAGGTGGTAATGTCTGTGGAGAATTGAGAGTCTGAGGCTTTTTGTTGGGGAAATGGAGGAAAAGACAAAGGCAGCAGATTCTTAGATGAGAGAGCTTCTCTTGTATCTCCTGCCCCCTTCTTTGAGTGCAAAAGTTCCATGTTAAATACACTTAGGAGTTGTCAGACCCCAGTTTCCTTTGCCTTGTCAGGTTCCTACCCAGAATGGCACAGCTAAGAAGCGGAGCATGTCAGGACACATCATTCTTGGCCTCATCAATCACTAACCTGCCTAAAAGTCAAGCTGCAAAGAACACTGATCTCTATAGAGGTTCCGACAGCTCCTCCCCACGGCTCTGGGACGCTGCACGGGTGCGCTCTGACCTTTACAGTGGGAGCGGCAGAGCAGTGGGGTGAGAAGACTGGAGGGCAGGAGATGGCAGGGGATTGGCATGCATGCCAGGATCACTATTGGTGATGTCCCTGTATCTGGGTGTGCTTTATTGTGTGTCTGGATTAGAATGAGCTGCTTGCCGCTTTGGATCAAGTCCAAAGATCCTGCTCTGCACCCACAAGACAGCCAGGCGTGCACAGGAGTAACTTGATAGTGCTCAGCTTCTCCTGCCAGGGAAGGTCAAGACTAGATGCTTTAGCGCAAGGTACATTGCTTGTGCTATATAAATAATTAATTGCCGACGCCCCGAAGGAGACAGGACACAAGTGCTGGGTTTTAACGGCTGCACTCTTTATTCAAATCAGATTACAATTAACATTAGGTTGGGGCAAATCGCCTAGTGCGATGCGGGTCCAGTACTTGAACTTGATATTGTAACAGTAACCCAACAAACCAGGGGTGGTTTCGATGTACCCTCAATTACCACCCCCAACCATGAATATCATGTCTCCCCCTCTCAGTGGCCCCAGCCACAGGTGAGAGGGACCCAATCCTCTGAACGCGAGTAAGGATAAAGGTGCCTACAGACAGGGGACCATACTTGTCCCTACCGCCCTCGCTCGACACCCCTCTGAGGGAGGCTGCCCCACTGCTTGCCATACCCTGCTTTTCCAGCAGGTGGGCCTCCCCATCTCTTAAGGAGATGACTCTTACTTATGATCAATCTAACCTACTCTAACTTACTGTATTGGACCCCTGCCACTAAGGGGTCACTGTGGCTACCCAGACAAGCCTGACCCCCACCCCACATCTATAACCTATCTAACACGCGAACCAGTGTCCCCTTCAGGGCTTCCAAGTAATGATTGTTACCTTCCGGCGACAGATGAACCCCGTCCCGTCTATATAGCGCAGGGCATCTGTGCGTCAGAGCCCTGGTATCTATGCGCTCACCTCCCAGACCCGTGAGCCATCTACCCACATCCCTATTGACCGTCTTCCGGGTCCTGTCGATCTTTCGGGGATGGACCCCGCTGCCCCATGACATCTGTTCGACCAGGTCGGTCCATATAGTTACAACCGCTGGGAAAAGCTTTTTAATTTCCCACAGATCAGACTTAATGTTCTTAATCAGCTGAACACCTTTCAAGAGGGGGATGTCATTCTCGCCTAGATGTATGACAAGGACGTCAGGCGGGTGGCCCCAGAAAGGCGCACACAGCGCTGGCAGGAGTTGGTGCCACCTCATACCTCCGCAGCCCCTCCACTGTATCTGCGCCTGGGCCGACAAGCCTAGCTGGGTTCCCCATCTGGTGTGCCCAGCCGTCTTGCCTGCCCAATGCACCAGGCTGTGGCCGACAATCCAGACCTGCCTCCAATACCGCGGGCAGACACCTGGGGAGAATAAAAGAAAATTAGGACTGGTAAGGGGAAAGGGTGCCCCGCACATAAGTCCGGAATGCCGACGGCTAGTACTATGGCGAAGAGCTCAAGGAAAGTGAGGTCCCTGGTAACTCCTTGTTCGGACCATTCCAGGGGTCAGGGGGCCGCTGCCCATCGGTAGGGCTGATGCGGCAGCAGCTGTTACCGCGCCGCAATTCCATTCTGCCATTTCGGAATTGCCCGCGCCACACCGCGGCTTTTCTGCGGACATTCCTCTAATTCCGCCGGCGTTCTGCAAATTGCAGAATTGCTGAAAAATTGCAGAAACTGTTGGAAAACTGCTGTTCCGCTATTTTGTGGCACCAGCGGAATGGTGGAAGTAACAAAAATGTCATGTTTCCACTATTTTGCGAAGTCTGTGGAAGTAGCGGAATGAAATTAGTAGAACTGCAGAAGTAGCGGAATGAAACTAGCGGAATGAAAGCCTTTGCCACGCCGTACCACTAAGTGCGGAAACGCTGTTTCCGGCGGAAATAGCTACCGCTGCAACATTCCGCTACAGCCCTACCCATCGGTCCCTGAACATTAAACCGAATCCCCGCACCCCCGGCCACATCAGAATGCACCTGGAGCTCGACTTCCAGCAAAAGCTGGTCCCTCCAGAAACTGGTGCCATTTACGTTTTCTAAGAAGGTGGCCCAAATCTGGAGGTCTTCCTTCCTTGGTGACTCTGATATGGTGGTGAGGAGGCGGGTCGCCGGCCAGCTTGGCGTAGAGACATGACAGGAAGGCCTGCCCCGGCGCCACCACTGAGCAACCTTAACTGTCGTTGGGACTTTTGCCTGCATGTCCTGAACTACTGCCACTGGGCCCACCTCTCCCAGCCTCCCCCCTCAGGGAAAGGTTTCCCCCTGGAGCCAGGTTTTCCCCATGGGCACTCGGAAGCTGCGTGGTGCCCCGAACAGGTGGGGCATGCATGGCAGAACTTACAAGCCGCTCAGGAACATCTCCCGAAACAGCTAAATTCCCAACACTGCCCTGTGGAGGAGGCCGCCCCTTTCTTTCCTTCCTCATGAAAGGACTCAGTGGCGGACGAAGCCCCCCCCCCCCCCTTTTGCCAGCAAATGACCACTGTTTGATCTGGGCACGTTACCCACTCCACTCATGCAATTAAGCCAGAGGTTGTGCGCATGCAGGTCCCACCTAAGGCCCGGAGTATACGCCGTCCAATGGCAGAACGCCTCATCATACCATAGCCATGCTCCTGCTGGCCCTGCTTCGTATGCACACCGCACGATGTCGGCGTATTTAAGCAGGTCTGCGGCCCGGGCAGGGTAAGCCTGGATCATGACCCCCATATAAATAGAAAAGGCGGTGGTTCAATTTGACCAGTTTCGATCCACCTTGGGGCACTTAAAATGCTCTTTTTCTTTTTTGTCCTCCTGCTCAGCGGAATCCACTATGGGATCACTAAACAGGAGAGCAAACAAGTCCAGATATTTTCCTTGCCAGATCTGATCCTTGGTGGCTGGGAGAAAGTGACCCCCAATTGGGTCGGAGACCGCAGAGTAGCCACCGCCCTCTGGGGGGCACTGCTCTGGGATAGTCGTCATAGGACGAGTCAGGCCTGACCCGCCATTCGATGACTGAAAGGACGAGGCCGTGGGGGTCCACACCTGAAGACCCTGTCCTGAAAGGGAAGAGGAACCCACAGCAAGAGCCAGCGGGGGCAACGCCCCCAACGGGCCAACCATGCCCCCAGCCCTGTGGGCAGGGTGCAGCGTGGGTACAACGGGCACCCAGGTCCCACCTCACCACACCAGTTGGGTCGGTCCACTGACCATCCCATGTCCCTGGTGTGCATCCATTGCTGCCCCCTCGGTCCCAGTGCCTCCTGCAGCAGGGGCCCGTCCAGGTTGCGGAATCACCCATCTGCCCCCAGTGCCAGACCCCCCCGGATAGGTCTCCACCTCACCTGTAAAATGAGTCAGCAGGGCCAGGAGTGCCACCTTGTGCTGGGTTCCCACCGCCTGGGTGCGCTGCTGTGTCAACGTTTGGATTGCTCTCTACATTCGGTCAAGCCTCTGGCGCAGGTCACTGTCGTCCTGCCCTTGTGGTGTCGCTTCTGCCCACTCTGCCCTAGGTTGTTGAAAGGGGGGAAGGGGCTCCCCGGCCCAGTCCTGTGCAGGCGCAGCCCATACCGCCTGCAACTGGCTGGCCACAGCCTGGATGGGCCCATAGGTTCCCGGGTAGGCGGGCCCACCTGAGGGACTCCCTGCAGGTAGCCAGCTGCACCCTAAGGCGGGCCTCCATCCCGCACCGCCCCCCCACTTCAGCTTCCCCCGCTGCCACTGGGGGGGGATGGCCGCACGGAAGAGGTAACTGGCCCAGGAGGGCCGCCCTGCAGACGCCTGGCACCCTTACACGCCTGCATCACCGCAGCCCCACCAGCCTCCTCAATGTAACACGCGGGAGGTTAACCGCGTGCCCCCCCCTTTGTGAGAGTGGAGGGGTGGAGGCCCCGGACTCACCCCTGAGGGGAGCCTCAACCTGGAGGGAAATCAGAGGGCTGACAGGGGGGCACTGAAGGGGGGTCCGCCACCACTCCCCCCACAAGCTGCCTAAGCAGGGCCTCACAGCCCGCCATTCTGACCCCTAGGGGAATTTCACCCCTCTCCTCTGGTGGCCCCTCCGGTGCTGGGAGGACGGGGGCCAGGCCCTCCAGGTCCTCAACAAGTGCCTCGCCGCTCTTAAGGCCCACGCCCCGGGGTAGGGTCCGTCTCCGCGGCCTCACGCCACCGCTTCTTTGCCGCCGCCACAGCATTCTTTTTATTTCTTCCCATCAGGGGAAGGCTTATCGGCTGGAGTGCAAAGAGGGTCCTGCAGGGCCCTCAGAAAGAGCAGGGCTCAGGTAACTCCACTCACTTCCGAAGGGTACGCCTAGGCCCGCAGGATTGGGCCGGTGCGTTCTCCGCTGCTGTTCCGTTGCAGCTCCAACCTGCAAGTGGGGCTGGAGCTGGAATTCTCCCTGCTCGTGAGCCCCACCTTTCGAGCGGGGCCCATGTGCCTAAGCCGGCCTATCCCTACCCGCCGGAGTTGCCCAGCAACCCTAGCCAGGTTCTCCAAAGGTGAGTGCTGCGCCGTTTTTCCCGCCTCCGGGACTGACGCAGCCCCACGGCAGGAAACACTCCCCACTGTCCTGCCCCCCTCTAGGCAGGCGCAGCAAGGGGCCTCTCGTCCACCACCACCCCGTGACCGAGGAGCGGGCGGAGGCAATAATAATGGAGCAGAAGTTTCTGAGCGGCTCAGACCAACAGGCCACTGTCAGCTCTTGATGTTTCTCACAGACCTGCTGGAGATGGCCACAGGATGGCACAGGCTCATTGTGTGCTGGCCAGGGGTGCAAAGAGGTGGATGTCTTTAGGTCTCTGCAAGCACTGGCAAACACAGCCACATTATTGCCATCCTCCCCACAACCCGAGATGGCTGCAGCATTGGGACCAAATCAAAGCATGCTTTCCTGCAGCTGCAGCTAGTTCCGCAGTCCATCAAGCATAGTTTTGTCGATCACAGTCTGGAATCCAATGCTTTCAGTGATGGCTGTAGGGCTCAGCCCCACTAGAAAGTCCTGCCCCTGTGGATGAGCTTTCTCTCTGTGCCCCAGTTTCCTCATGTGTAAAATGAGGAGGAAGGTAACTCAGGGTGTTAACAAATGAGATGATAGGCCACAACAGCCAAACCCCCAGCAGGTGGGTTTCCACCTGCTCATTTATTAGGGGTCTCTTTAGACATAACATCAATGGGTGTCTGAATGTGTGTTTTGACCTTGATATGAACACTGGTTTGATTCTGTGTTCACCATGTGGCGCTGCTTTGACACACACCCATCTTGGGCCAAATTGGTGTTTTGCTTGCCACCCAATCTCAGCACACAAGCGCTGCCGCCTCATTCCTGTGTTGTACCTGCTAACATGCCACGCAATATCATTAGATGCAAGGTTGGCCATGTATTCAGCTGGAACACACAAATTGACCTTGTGATGCAATGGTGTTCACACTGTGTTCAACGGGTGGCCAAAGTGGCATTGGGATTGTTATGGTGCTTACACACAACGGTCAAACATGTGCTTTTTGACATCCGGTCTTTATGTCTAAAGATGCAAGTGTTCATCCCCACTGGCGACATGGCCACCACCCACTGGATATGCAGTCCCACTCATTGCGGGGTCTCGGAGCATGCGGAGCCCACCATGTGGGCAAATGCAGGATTGTGAATGTGGGCTAATGTAGGCTAATTATGCGATGGAGAACACCTGCATGTGCATTAAGTTTGTCACGCTAAACCCGTGAGTGAAGGCTGAGTGGAGGATGTCCATTTATTAGCCCGTAGGGATAGACCCTCATGCTTGGGCAACTACAGTGAGTCAAACTATAGGTAAATGCTTGGGCCTGCCTAGGCAAAATGTTTACTGGAAAATGAAACTTATTTCCGGATGGTTAGCACCAAATATAAAAACAGCAATAAAGCCCTCTCACATTCTTGTAACTGCTGGGAAAGCAGGAACTGGTGAGTAAATATTTATGATAAGGGCCACTTCCCCAGCCATGCTGGAGCCAAGAGGAGCCATATTGTATTGATACATTGTTGCTATGGATGTGGTACACATGACTAATTTTATCAATGTTTGTTTAAAGATTTAAAAACTTACTGTGCATCAAAATATGACACTTTGTAAAGCTGCGAAAACTCACATGCATATCTTAAAAGTATGCCAATGAGCTCTCCTTTTGGGCCAGTTTTGGGGTCTTTGTCTACCCTCTATAAATGTACCTGGGGTGTCACCCACACCCCAGACTTCTTTCCCTTAAGGGGTCAGGTTTCCCAGTGTTCACGCTTATTCGCCACCTGTTCCAATACTTTATTTGGGTTTTCAACCTTGTGTCTGGCTCTCAGTGTCCGACCTTCTTAGGGGCTGACTATCAGGCTGAACTACAGGGGTTTCCCCAACATAGGCTTTACATACTAAACATGTGAGTGGGGGCTGCATGGACCGAACATGAACTTCAGCGGGCAATCTGCTTAATTCTGAACAGATCCTGAACTTCAATACTATTTCCATCCCTAATAATTTATTGTCTTTTGAAAGTAACACTTTCTGCTTGCAACAAGTATGAGGGGTCATAGTGCCACAGAACACTATTGCTGCAGGTTGTTTGCCTGAGAAAGCCAGCCTTTGTCTGCGAGTGCTGTGGCCGCCCTGGGGTATGGGGCCGAGAGGAGTTGGAGGGTGATAGATATCCTGGTCTTTGCTGACATCTTGATGAGCTCTGATGTACAGAGAGAACTGTCAAATCCATCCTCCGAGGATGGCTGTGTGCACATAGGGTGGCACATGCATACAATGGGGTTCCACAAATGCATGATGGAGTGCAGATATGATGCAACCCTGTTGCATTTCCTATTTCAGCAGAATAGAAGAGTGTCAGCCCAGACAAGATGAGAGATTGGGATCCAAAGGAGATCGAGAATTTTCTTGACATGGGTGTACTGTCAGAAGTAAGACAGTCAGTAACAGAGTCTGGACCCTCCTTGCTGCTTGACTTTTTCTCATCAACACCCTGATGACAGCAAGGATACCCGCAGGGCCACCAGGAGTGCCTCGATCAGATGGCAGAAATGAATCTCTTCGGAGAAACAAGTGACTTGGAGTACAGGGAATGTGAACCGACTGAAGAAGAGAGCTTGTTGCACTTATATGAGGTTTGGACACTCGGATAAGTGCAGAGCGCCCTCCTGAATGTGAATGTTTTCTACCTACACTGTATGGTAATGCAGAAGACGATAAAGAGGAGGTACAAGAAGCATGTGTTTTACTGGGGGGGTTTATGCAAAGTAAGAGGAATTTCCAACACCACAGCAGGTGAGACCCCAACAAAACTGTGTGCTGCTACCTGCTAGTACATCGTTGTGAGCTGTGGATGTGATAAATCAGGTGACAACATGCAAAGACTGACTGCTTTTGATTTAAATTTTTACTTTTGATTTAAATTTTTACTAGGTGCTTTAAAAAGTGTGCCATTTGCTCAATAAACGTAATGTTCTGTGCATAGCAAAAGGTTATTTACAGTCACCAAGTGCTCAGAAGTATATACCTAGGTATGAATTTCTGTGGGTGGGCAGGAATAGCAGGCACTGGACACCTGCTAGAGTCACAGAAGAAAGAAACCATTGGTATGGCTTCTTCTTCCTATAGTTCACCGCGGGTGTGAGTCATTATAGGGGGGTCAGATATTGAGAAGGGGTTTTGGTGGGCAGAGCATGGCAGGAAAGAACACCTGACCATGTATTGGGTTTGTCATGCTAAGCCTGTGAGAGGGGGCTGAGTGGGGCTGAATGAATGTACCTCAAATACACACAGGGGGCTGTCTATTCATTAGGCTCTACACATTAAACATGTGAGCGGTGACTACGTGGAACAAACCCAGGCTCCAGCGGACTGTGGTCTTGTTTGTTAACACCCTTTGTGTGAGTAAGAGAAGATGGAGAGTTTTTTTCTCCTAGAACAGGCAGTCAGTCTAATGGCCCTAGGCACAGCTCAGCTGTTTTGTTCAAAGAGCACATGCTTAGGCATCTAGAAACTGAAGAAACTCTCCCTTGTCTCTACTCTCTTGTCCATTCTAGATTGTGAGCTCTGTAAGGCAGAGTCCAGGACTCGTCTCTAATCATGATTGGTCAGCACCAGCCATGTTAGAGCTATAATAATAGCAATAATAGCACTAAAAATGTAAGTTTTAGGATACATCCCTACTCTTACCAAAGGTCCTGACACCACAAAGGAACATTACAGTAAATAAGTGGGGGAGTTCTGTATGCAAGAAGCAGAAGCGAGGGGGCAAAGGAATGGGAACAGCACAGGGGATTGGATGAGAAATATACCAGTTACCAAATAAGCCTGGTTGGTGTTCGAGAGGTGGCGAGTGGTGGTGTTCGCCAGACCCAGACCCCACCCCCAATCCCAGCTCCACCCACAAGTGTGTTTCGACTGGGAAGAGAGTGGCCAATTTGCCACAGCTGTGCTTAGCCAGCCTTGCCTACCTTTGACAGACACCCTCTTGGGCAGGATGGTGATGGAACCTGCAGCCACTTCCTCTAAGTTCAGTACTGGAGAGATTTTGGAGCCCCAGCTGTCAGAGCCTATCCAGATGAAGTGTCCTGTCTGATTGGCCTTCTTTGCTGCCTCCAGCACCCTCCTGAAGAGAGAAAAGCAAATAAGCAGATGCTGGGGTTACAGTCTTTTCATTCAAAATAATAGAAGAGTAGGGCTACCACCTCCCTTTGTACTTTCACCTAAAAGGCTTGGGGTGGGGTGGGGATGCAGATGGGGCTGTCATGTCCCTTTCTGACTTAATCCCACCCCTGGCATCATGATATTCCATAGAGGTGAGGCCACATTGGAAATAGGGTGGAAAAGTCTCCATGGCCTATGTTTTTCCCCTGACATCCTGGAGGTGCTCCTGGCTGGACTGGAGAAAGCAGGGCTTCCCCTGGAGACTCTAGCTCAAAACCTGGAGTCTCCATGTGAAAACCAGAGAGGCAGCAACCTGATGTAGGAGGGAAGCAGGGAATGAGACAGCTATGGACAATGTTGGTTTAATTTCTGCACTCCACATAATAATTCACACTTGCACACATCCAATCCCAGGCAACCCAACAATCCATTTCCCAGACACAAACAATATCATTGTTTTTATTATATTTATTTTATTTTTATTTTTTATTTTACAGATTTATATCCCGCCCCCTCCTGCAATGCAGCTCGGGGCGGCTAACAACAATAATAAAATATTAAAATTCACTTTAAAATATAAATATAAAATACATCATCTAAAACACATCATATAAAACAGGGCTAGAAAAACAAATAAATAAATGGNGGGCCAACCATGCCCCCAGCCCTGTGGGCAGGGTGCAGCGTGGGTACAACGGGCACCCAGGTCCCACCTCACCACACCAGTTGGGTCGGTCCACTGACCATCCCATGTCCCTGGTGTGCATCCATTGCTGCCCCCTCGGTCCCAGTGCCTCCTGCAGCAGGGGCCCGTCCAGGTTGCGGAATCACCCATCTGCCCCCAGTGCCAGACCCCCCCGGATAGGTCTCCACCTCACCTGTAAAATGAGTCAGCAGGGCCAGGAGTGCCACCTTGTGCTGGGTTCCCACCGCCTGGGTGCGCTGCTGTGTCAACGTTTGGATTGCTCTCTACATTCGGTCAAGCCTCTGGCGCAGGTCACTGTCGTCCTGCCCTTGTGGTGTCGCTTCTGCCCACTCTGCCCTAGGTTGTTGAAAGGGGGGAAGGGGCTCCCCGGCCCAGTCCTGTGCAGGCGCAGCCCATACCGCCTGCAACTGGCTGGCCACAGCCTGGATGGGCCCATAGGTTCCCGGGTAGGCGGGCCCACCTGAGGGACTCCCTGCAGGTAGCCAGCTGCACCCTAAGGCGGGCCTCCATCCCGCACCGCCCCCCCACTTCAGCTTCCCCCGCTGCCACTGGGGGGGGATGGCCGCACGGAAGAGGTAACTGGCCCAGGAGGGCCGCCCTGCAGACGCCTGGCACCCTTACACGCCTGCATCACCGCAGCCCCACCAGCCTCCTCAATGTAACACGCGGGAGGTTAACCGCGTGCCCCCCCCTTTGTGAGAGTGGAGGGGTGGAGGCCCCGGACTCACCCCTGAGGGGAGCCTCAACCTGGAGGGAAATCAGAGGGCTGACAGGGGGGCACTGAAGGGGGGTCCGCCACCACTCCCCCCACAAGCTGCCTAAGCAGGGCCTCACAGCCCGCCATTCTGACCCCTAGGGGAATTTCACCCCTCTCCTCTGGTGGCCCCTCCGGTGCTGGGAGGACGGGGGCCAGGCCCTCCAGGTCCTCAACAAGTGCCTCGCCGCTCTTAAGGCCCACGCCCCGGGGTAGGGTCCGTCTCCGCGGCCTCACGCCACCGCTTCTTTGCCGCCGCCACAGCATTCTTTTTATTTCTTCCCATCAGGGGAAGGCTTATCGGCTGGAGTGCAAAGAGGGTCCTGCAGGGCCCTCAGAAAGAGCAGGGCTCAGGTAACTCCACTCACTTCCGAAGGGTACGCCTAGGCCCGCAGGATTGGGCCGGTGCGTTCTCCGCTGCTGTTCCGTTGCAGCTCCAACCTGCAAGTGGGGCTGGAGCTGGAATTCTCCCTGCTCGTGAGCCCCACCTTTCGAGCGGGGCCCATGTGCCTAAGCCGGCCTATCCCTACCCGCCGGAGTTGCCCAGCAACCCTAGCCAGGTTCTCCAAAGGTGAGTGCTGCGCCGTTTTTCCCGCCTCCGGGACTGACGCAGCCCCACGGCAGGAAACACTCCCCACTGTCCTGCCCCCCTCTAGGCAGGCGCAGCAAGGGGCCTCTCGTCCACCACCACCCCGTGACCGAGGAGCGGGCGGAGGCAATAATAATGGAGCAGAAGTTTCTGAGCGGCTCAGACCAACAGGCCACTGTCAGCTCTTGATGTTTCTCACAGACCTGCTGGAGATGGCCACAGGATGGCACAGGCTCATTGTGTGCTGGCCAGGGGTGCAAAGAGGTGGATGTCTTTAGGTCTCTGCAAGCACTGGCAAACACAGCCACATTATTGCCATCCTCCCCACAACCCGAGATGGCTGCAGCATTGGGACCAAATCAAAGCATGCTTTCCTGCAGCTGCAGCTAGTTCCGCAGTCCATCAAGCATAGTTTTGTCGATCACAGTCTGGAATCCAATGCTTTCAGTGATGGCTGTAGGGCTCAGCCCCACTAGAAAGTCCTGCCCCTGTGGATGAGCTTTCTCTCTGTGCCCCAGTTTCCTCATGTGTAAAATGAGGAGGAAGGTAACTCAGGGTGTTAACAAATGAGATGATAGGCCACAACAGCCAAACCCCCAGCAGGTGGGTTTCCACCTGCTCATTTATTAGGGGTCTCTTTAGACATAACATCAATGGGTGTCTGAATGTGTGTTTTGACCTTGATATGAACACTGGTTTGATTCTGTGTTCACCATGTGGCGCTGCTTTGACACACACCCATCTTGGGCCAAATTGGTGTTTTGCTTGCCACCCAATCTCAGCACACAAGCGCTGCCGCCTCATTCCTGTGTTGTACCTGCTAACATGCCACGCAATATCATTAGATGCAAGGTTGGCCATGTATTCAGCTGGAACACACAAATTGTCCTTGTGATGCAATGGTGTTCACACTGTGTTCAACCTGTCTCTTATACACATCTAGATGTGTATAAGAGACAGGGTCGAGGGTATGTCCCCCCACGTGGGTTAGGCAGATAACCTCTTGGGACAAGTTCATAGTTGCCATGGCGGCCATGAACTCCCGCTCCGCCCCAACAAGGCCGACATCGGCGTGGACGTTGAAGTCTAAAACATTAAAACTATTGCATTGTTTTAATGATATTTTATGATTGTAAGCCGCCCCGAGCTGGGTTCAGGATGGGGCAGGGTATAAATTTAATAAATAAAATAAATAAATAAAATAAAAAGCAAGAGTGATATTTTCAAGTTCTCCCCTTCCTGCAACCAGCAAAATGGAGAGACACGCACAGAGCTAGGAGAAAACATGTGCTACTTACTGCACTCACTCACCTCCCAGATATACTCAGTGGTGAGGGCTACCTCCCTCCAGCTATGATCCAGAGTCTAAAGGTTTTTAACCTGTCATCTCCAAGCTCTGGGTAAAACCCTAATTTTTTCCACATCATCCAGTGGTGCCTGGATAAGTCAGAGAAATCAGAACTTCAGGGAGTGGTGGAGGTGGGCCAATTCTGACCCACAGCTGTATTTTATTTGGCCCCTTTCCAATTTCTGGTTCTGGTCCATGGACCCAGTCTCTACCCTCAACACCTAAAAGACTGAGCTCAGGGGAAGGGAGAAGAGTTAAGGGCATGCACAGAGCTACAGGGGATGGATCCATGGCACAGATCCATGATCTGCCTGTGGGAGGAAAAAGGTTCCCAACTCCTGAAGTAGTTTAAACTGGAGCTGATAAACACAGATTAGGCACCTTCACAGCTTGCATTAGTAGTTCACACCGAGAACCACAGGATTGGGATGGCAGCTGCTTGAAAAGGGATTTATTAATTATTATTATTATTATTATTATTTTATTATAGTGCCAGCAGCATACGTGGCACTGTACAATTAGGGCTTACAATCTACGAGAGACAAGGGAGGAGGAGACAAGGGAGAGGTGAACATCAAGAGAGACAAGGATACATTCATGAGGTTGAGAAGTTGCAGCTGCATGTGCTTCACTTAGTTAGAGGGGAAAGATTCTGCGTGAGTGGGGAAGAGGGGGAGTAACATGGGAAAGGGGCCTCAATTCCCTATCTATAAAATGGGGATGACAGCCTCTCCCCCTGCCTCACAGAGACACAGCAAGGTACTCAGATACCTGCTAATGGAGACCCTAAAGCATGTGAGCTAGCTGCGGGATGGTGTGTCCCAGCGACTAATGCATGCGGCTTAGCATTGAGTGACCTGGATTCAATTCCTTGGTAGCCATGGGTGAGTAACGCTCACTCAGTCACTCATTTGTGAAACAATAATAATTTCTTTCCTCACAGGCAAGTTGGGATGATTACACAGAGAGGGGTTGAGACATTTAGTTTTTAAAAATTCTATCCCATGCATCCCGTGGGCTCAGGGTGAGGTTTTTAAAAACCATTTAAAAATCCATCCAAAAACCTTCCACCCGCTTGCTAAATGCTTGGCAAAAAAAAAAAAAAAAGAAAGTCTTACATTGCCGCTAGAAAATACTTAGGGTTGGGCTTCGGAGTTTCATGACCTTCTTCAGGCCTATTGCATGGGGAAACACACCCTTGATGGGTGGCTTTAACTTCTGAAGGGCTGGAAGAAGATCCAATCCAAGGAAGATAAGTAGGCGATAGGATTTAGCATTGCTGCAGGTCTTTTATCCACTCTTGTGTGTGCATCCTGTGTATTAATGCTTCTCCACCTCCCTCAGCAGGAGAATTACAAGAACTTGGATAAATGGACTGCCTGGCTCCTCTGTGACCCTGTAAGTGCTTTGTGTGCTCTCATCTGAAACATTAGTCCATATTGTCCTACAACAGCACTCCCCAGTGAATCATCTGGGCTCCTGCTGCAGTGCTGTGATGCAAGGGATGGAGGGGCTACTGCGCTGTCAGTCTGTAGGGGCAGCCGCGCATAAAGCAATGGGAGGCAGCCAAGATGAACTCAATGGGTTCCTGGGACTGAGCAGTCCATCGATGTCCCTCACAGGGATCCCGATTCTACTCTCAGTTAAAGTCAGCCAGACTGCACGTTTAACAGACCACGGAGTTGATTCACCACTTCACCATCCCAGCTTAATGCTGCCTTAACTCCAGCAAAGCCAATGGGCTGATGCAAATCAGGAGTAACAGAGTGGAGAATCGGGCTCCAAGAAACAGTCTTTGGAAAGTTACCTAGCTGCCCCACGTTTTCACTAGGGTCAAGTTCTGTTCTCAGGGCACAACCCTCCCCACCAACTTTAATGAGGGAGCATTGTCTTGTCAGTCATCCTTACATAAGTCTAGAGTAACTCACTGTGCTCTTTGTCCTAGATACATGTACTTGAAGTTGAGCAGCTCAGTTGATTTAAGTGCTTACCATGGGTTTACACTCGTTGCTGTTTAGCATAAAATGTTGCTGATAGAACCCTGATTCACTGCATTCTACTCATGATTAAAACAAGTCTAACTTCTCTGATTTCAGTAGTTTTAGGGAGGTAAGAGTGGGGAACTTCTAGCCCAGGGGCCAAATCCAGCATGTGGTTGATGTTTATTTGGACTCTTTCCAATTCCTGGATCTGGCCTGTGGATTCAGTCCCTAGTCTCAAGCACTGAAACACTGAGCTCAAGGGAAGGGAGTGGAGATGGGGCCATGAACACAAGGATAGGGGATGGATCCATGGCACAGATCCATAATATGGACCCTCCCTTCCTTCCCCCAGCCTGAGCACACCCCTTAAAAACCACTGCCCCCAACCAACTTCTATCCTGCAGAGCTTGAAATCATTTTCAGAGTGGTCCATGGAAGGGGAAAGGTTTCTCATCCCTGCTGTAGGGTAATAAGGGGTATACACCAGGTCCAAGGTTGACAGGATACCATCTTTAAGGAGCCAAAGTCAGGTAAACTGTAAAGGGCTTTGAAACCAGCAAGGTTGAGGGAAGTTGTAACTACTTAGAATAGAGTATTTGGTTTGTGGATTGCATTCTACATCTTTCTTTGACCTCACAGCTTAAAAAGAAACTCAGAAGGGGTAAGTGCTACCAGCAAGCACTAGAGAAGGGAGAAATATTTTATACCCATGCGGTTTTCCCAGGGTAAGTCCCTGCAGGGTCAGTGCCCAAAATATGAAGTCTCTCATAGGGAATCCGCTCTCACAGTCTTTTTTCCATATAAATAGTCTCCAGTACACAAGGTCTCTTTATACAGTACAGTTCAGCTACAATCTCTGGTTAGCCTACTCAAATGTCGGGCATGCAGCACGTGCTTGGCTTGGTTGCGGTTAGTCAGGAGTCTGCAGGGAGGGCAGACAGCAAATATTGAAAGGAAAGTTCTAACAGGCGTTGGGAAAGCCGGCAATGAAGAGGTGGGTTTTGAGGAGGGATTTGAAGGTGCGGAGGGAGGGGGCAAGGTGGATGTGGGCAGGGAGGGAGTTCCAGGCATGGGGGGCAGCAAGGGAGAAGGGACGAAGGTGGTTAGGGGAGCAGGGGAAACAAGGAAGAGCGAGGGAGGGGGCAGAGGAGGAGCGGAGAGTGTGTGCAGGAGTGTGTAAGGAGATTAGGGCTGAGAGGTAAGGGGGAGCCAGGTTGTGAAGGGATTTGTAAGTGAACACCAGGAGTTTGTGAAGGATGCATTGGGGAAGGGGGAGCCAGTGAAGTGAAGAGAGGAGAGGCTGCACGTGGTCTAAGTGACGGGCTGAGTGGATGATTCTAGCAGCGGAGTTTTTGATGGAGATAAGGGGGGACAGGTGAGAGCGGGGGAGGCCAGTAAGGAGGAGGTTGCAGTAGTCAAGGCAAGAGATGACC
>QEPC01005041.1:2454303-2472402 GCA_003113815.1 Sphenodon punctatus | reverse complement strand
AGAGAGGAGGTCCAGGCAGCGGAGTAGACGACACGTTCCAGAAGCTTTGAGGCAAAGGGAAGAAGGAGGACAAGAATGGAGTAAAGGCGCTTAGATTTAGCAACAAGTAGATCATTGGTGATCTTGGCAAGGGCAGTTTCAGTGGAGTGAAGGAGGCGGAAGCCAGATTGGAGAGGGTCCAGATTGGAGAGAGTCTAGACCCAAGTCCAGCCGGGCTCAAGTCCTCTGGTCGGCTATTCACACGTACAGGGCTGTGACTGCACTCCAATCATGTTGCCCTTTCTTATCCTTCTCAACAGGGTTAGTACCACAGACTGCAGTGTCTGCTGGACTCAGTTCTAGCAGGGTTTCAGCACTGGACAGCAATCTTCAGAGACTGCCTCCCACTGCAGCCAAGCTCAGACTGAATTCTCCTGGCTTCTGCCTTCCTTTATATCTCTGGAGTGCCACACTCCTTCCCTGGTCTCTGCTGGGTTTTTCCCCTTTACCCAGGCTGGCCTCACCAAGCCTTTACCTAGCTGGTCAACCACAGTAGCCCAGTCCATAGGGTGGTGTTCCCGCTCTCTTAAAGGGGCTACAGCTCTATCAGTCTGCACCCTTCCACACTATGGGGAAGGAAAAGAAGGGTGATCAAGAAGGGGGTGAAATTGGCAAGGAGTCTACAACAACTGAGCTGTATCTTCCAATGAGGCCTTAGCATGAAAAAGTATACAGCCAATCAGTGGATACCATGCAATACTGCTTGAGAATCCTGGAAATTACTGTGAACATAATTTTGTTCAGTTCTTCTTCTTAATTAGTCTGTTTAAGGCAGCACTTGAAGATGATGTTGAGCTGTGCATGGTATGTGTACACATAGGGCACCATCCAAGTGAACAGCAGAAGTGTTAACAAATGGGACTTGCTCCCCTGCAAAATATTAGTGCTGGTGCTATTTAGAGGAATTTACTGCCCATAAGAATCAGTCCCTCACCTGCCCCAAAAGAGTTCACAGTGCAAACTCACAAGTGATTCAACTGATGAGAGAAGAAACAAAGGCACGGAGCAGGGGTATTTGCAATTACTGCAAATCAATTGCAGCAACAGGTTTCTTGTCTTCTGGTCCAGAGTCTCATCCACCAGACCACAAAATTAGGGTACTCGTTTTAAGGAGGGGGTCAAGTAATCATCTCCACTAGTTAGAGGGAAACTAAAAGGAGCAGTACCAAGGATTACATGTCTTCAAGAGGCATGGAGACTCTTTAAAACCACCAACTTGCAAGCTGAGATTAAAAGTATTCCACAATTTAAACAAGGTAGCAAGAGGACCAAACGTCTACCAGTGTGGGTAAATGAGGAGGTGAAGGAGGCTAATAGAGCCAAAAATACGTCCTATAAAAATGGAAAGCTAGTCCTAATAATGAAGAAAAAGAGCATACACATTGCTAAATTAAGAGTACAACGTTAATAAGACAGGCCAAGAGGGAATTTAAAGCGAAACTTGCTAAAGTTGAAAAAACTAATAATAAAAACTTTCTCAAGTACATTAGAAGCAAGAAGCCTGCCAGAGAGTCAGCTGGGCCATTAGATGACATGGGGCTGAAAGGGATGCTCAGAGAGGATAAGGCCATTGCAGAGAAACTGAATGAATTCTTTGCTTCTGTATTCACTACAGAGGATGTTGTGGAGATACCCACACCAAAACTATTCTTTGAAAGCAATGAAATGGAAGAACTGTAACAAATCAATGTGATTCTGGAAAGGTTCTAGAGCAAATTGACAAACTAAATAGTAACAAATCACCAAGACCAGATGGTATTCACCCCAGAGTTCTGAAGGAACTCAAATATGAAATTGCAGGCCTACTATTGGTAATTTGTAACCTATCACTAAAATCTGAAACAGAACCAGAGGATTGGAGGGTATCAAATGAAATGCCAATATTTAAAAAGAGCTCCGGAGGCAATCCTGGAAACCAGAATCCAGTCATCGGTGCCAAGCAAACTGGTGGAAACGGATGTTAAGAACAGAATTACTGGGCATATTGATAAACAGAACATAATGGGCAAGTGTCAATATCGATTTAACAAAAGGAAGTCATGCCTCCCTAAGTGGAATTTTTTGAGGGTGTAAATAAGCATGTGGATAGCGGTGAGCCAGTCAACATAGTGTAATTGGATTTTCAAAAACCATTTAATAAGGTCCCTCATGAGACACTCTTGAGGAAATGAAATAGTCATGGGATAGGAGGCAATGTTGTATTGGTAATTGTGGATTGGTAATTGGCTAAAGGACAGGAAAGAAAGGGTAGGACTAAATGGTCAGTTTTCACAATGGAGAGAAGTAAATAGTGGCATGCCCCCAGTGTAGTTTAATATATTTATTAATGATCTGGAAAAGGGAGTAAAGAGTGAGGTGAGCAAGTTTTCAGATGACACAAAGGGTGTTTTTAGATAAGTGTCTCCCCACCTATTACTAGGACTGAAACTTGCTGCTCAACTCTTGCCAGTTCTCGGCGAGAATGTGGGTTTCCCCATCTCGTTCCCTAAACAAGACAAGAAAAGACACAGTCTCACCAAGAACCAGTGAGATCCAAAAGGCTGGGTGAGGGCTGGGGTCAGGCAGGGTGGCCAGAAGTAAGCAGGGGGCAAAGACATACCCCCTGGCCACCCCCAGAACCCACCAGGACCTCCTGCCTGCCCAGGAAGGGAAATTCTGGGCACAGACCCAGAGACTGGGAGGGATTTGGGGGCCTAGTGAAGGTTGGTGGTGGGGCACTACACTCCCTCTTCCCGGGGTTGTAGGTTTTAAAATAATAAAAACAACAAAACAACTTGAGCATGCTCTACCCTTTGCAAAGATGGCACTGGCAGCATCAGCACATTGCAGGTGCCATTTTTGAAAAGGGCTGCCCATTCTGAGCATGCTCAGAATGGGCATCCTTAGAATGGGCTGCCCTTTTCAAAAATGGCACCGCAGCATGCTGACGCTGCCAGCACCATCTTTGCAGAGGGGCTCTCCTTCCTCCTGCTCATCAGCCTGTCTGCAGCCACGAAAATTCTTTATTGGTCTGCCTCCCTCACTCTCCAGCTGCCCTTCTGGCTTACAGCAGCAGCTGCTGCATTCAAGCGCTAGAAAGGGAAAGGGAGTCATAACCTCAGCTAGTTGACAATGTAGGTCCCAGTACTTACTCTGGAGTAGCCCCGAGACTTATGAGCTCGTGAAACTCTGCTCCCCTCTGTTGCACCATGAAAGTCAAGGGGATCGCACCCAGGGGTTAAGCAGATACCCAGCACGGACCACACACGTGCATGAGCTGTGGCTAATGAGAGGTGGCCGAGGCTGTGTGTTCTGGATCAGAGATAGAGAAGGATGTGTATGGGGAGGTGTGATGAGATGGCCACCCTTTCCCCCCATCCTCCAGTTCTCCACTTGCAACAATGTCCCACAGGGAGGGCGATACAGCTGCCAGGTTGAATCTCAGCCACCAGTTGTCTTTCTTGAGGTGAGCCAAGATGTCTACAGCATGCTTCCCAGAGTGATATATAATTCTCCACACACCATCTGCTCAGCTTCCGCCTCCCTGTCCAGCTTCCTTCTTCTCCCCTTTCCAACTGCCCACTCACAACCCTCTCTGCACTGAGCCTAGCTCAAGCTGTGAACCCCAGGCTAGTTCTGCCACAGCCATTCTCAGCTCGCCCTTCCATTAACTCTGAAGAGAACCTCCTTAAAGGGCCGGTTATGCACAGGGACTCGGCCCTGTTACAAAGTGACCCCCTGCACCAGATCCCCAGCCCCTCACCCCCCATGCCAAATTATCCTTATGCCGGCTCCCCAGCACTGCCCCCTAACCCTGGGAGCTAACCAGGATACATGGGGGGGTCAGATGGGGAAGAGTAGCGGGAGACGCTTCAACTGCACATGCATAACGTTATGAACTCTTCATTGACTAATATGGGAAACTCAAAACCTTATAACTTTAAAACTACCAGACAGATTTTGAAAAATAAAGAAGGCACACACCATAAGGCACCCTTGAGTTTCCTAATTCCACTACACCTTAGTCATTTTTTCATAGCACAAAGACAGAGCAAGAGGGAAAGGAAAAAGTAGGGAAGAGGTGGTGAGAGAGGGGTAAAATGGGTCCTGGAGGCAGGCCTCAGCCACAGAGTATAGGGCCAATCTCTGATAGAGGACTGTAACAAATACCCACTGAATACCCGCAGGGTAAAGACCGTGGTCATGAGCCACAAACCACTTACTCTGGAGTAGCCCCAATTAAACTCTGGGCTTTCTGGCATTACTGCAGAGTAAGCGGATTGTACACTGCTGTCCATGTCTTTAAGTTCTCAGGATGAGGTCCTGTGTGGCTGACAACTGATAAAACAATGTTTCTATATTGATATAAAAGATGCAGTCACTGAGAGCAGGGGGGTGGGGAGAGCAGGCTTTGACTTCATAGAGAGAGAGACTGTTTTCTTCGTTATTTTGTTTTCTTGGGCAGGTCAGCCTAATTAGAAGGCGTCAACTGAAAAAGGAGAGCAGTTTGTCTTGGCTTAATCAGAAAAGGCCTGATTAAAGACTTGCAAAAGAGGTCTGGGCTGGCTCAGGAAAAGACTCATACTCAGAGCATGGGAATGACATTGGCTAGGCAGGCCCACAGGGAAGGGTAGGGCTGAAATTGCATATATATATATATATATATATTTATTTCAAAATCAATCTGCCTGACTCGATCTGGGGCTGATGAAATGAAGGACAACCACAATCCAGTGTCAAGATTTGGCACCCACAGAACACAAACTCAGGCCTCCAGGGTTTCTACACAGTGCCATTGCCTCAGAACTGCCTAGGAAGTTCCAACTACAGGAGCCTGAGAACAAATGAACTCCACCATCCCTTAGGAGCTGCCTGGCCCAAGGTCCTGATTGGCTAGCAAGGCCCGCCTGATTGGATGAAGGCCGTATATAAACTTCTAGGAAGAGGGTCAGCTGCCAGTCTTGAGCACCCAAGCAGAGATTCGGGCAGCCTTGTTTCCTTGCATTCCTGAGCTGTTTCTCCAGCCATGGACCTGACCCTGCTCCTGGCCCGCTTTCTGGATTTGATATGCGACATATACTATAGACCTTCACTTGCACTCTGACCTTGCCTCTGGCTTGCCCCTCTGGATGGGGTGTTTTGTAACTTGAACACCCATGGGTTTGTCTCCAAGTCAGACCCAAGCATCAGCCCCTAGGCACTGCTACCTCAAGGCTGGGTTCCTGACATCCATTCAGTTCATATACTGTTGGAGATCTGTTTTGGTTATTCCAGCTTCTTTATTTTGGTTTTTCAGTATTTCATCTTGGGCATTTTAGTATGGGCAATAGCCAAAATGAAGCAAATGACCAAGCCAAAATAAACAAAATAGCTAAATAAGTAATAACTGAAGCAGACTAATGGATACATGGAGATCTGCCTCAGAAGTGGGCTGAATTTCCACATACCATTCCAAATATATCTCCATGGATATGAAATGGGGCAATTCATCTCAGGTTTAAGAAAGGGGAAGCATTCAATTCAATTTATTTCGACGTGACCATTGGTCATTGTCAACAAACAAATAAAAACATTTATAACCAACAATAAAAACATATAAAAACAAGAACCCTTATAACCTCCTCAAGCTACCCAATTTAAATCATGATGTAATTTGGTTATTATTATTCATGGGCCTACTCTTTACTCATTATCATAGATTTCATACTACAGACAGAAATCTACTCTATCACTTCCATGTAACGGGCTCCTACTTATCTGTACAATTGTACCTATTAACAAGAAAATTTGTTCCACTGTACACAATATAAAATTAAAATAGACAGTATAATATACTGACATTAATAAATTATACTACTAAAGCTTTAAACTCTAGGAATTTCTTCCTCAGGTCCATTGCTTGCTCTAAAAACCGCATCACACTATGCGTTATCTCAGGGTCTGTGTCTAATAGTGCCATCTGCATAAGAAACATTGGCGTGGCTCCCTGATATTTCCCAAGGGGAGACATCATCAACTCCCCCCGAATCGAATCATAAAGGTGGCATTCAAACAAAACATGTTGAGTGGATTCCACAGATACAGCATCAAAAGGGCATAAACGATCCTGATACGGGGTCTGCGCAATCCGCCCCTCCAATACCCTTATAGGAAGCGCATTTACCCTAGCCTCTAAGAATAAGTGCTTTCCCCTAAAAGAAGCCTTAGATCTCAAATAGTTTGCCCCACATCCCAACTGCGGGGCCCNGAACATGGACTCACTTTTTTTGCCAAGATCGAGATGGTCTAACTTTTGAAAAAACAGGCTTTCAAAGTGCAGTTTTCAATCTGCAATATCTCAGTTGTTATCCAACCAATATCCAACCAATCTGGCTGATATGCAGACAGCATGGATCACTTACTCCAGTGATCCTTTACCACAGATTTCATGATCCTAACTTTAATCATGCAAATAGAATGTTACGGCTTAATAATGGTGTAACACACCTTAACTATTAGAGTGCTCTCGCGCTCTAATAATAAATCTCTCAGCCAGGGTATCATTTATGCCAGGGCTTGCCATAGGGGTGGGACTTCAGGCAAAAAACCGATACCGGTTTTACCGGATACCGGTTTCCCTATAACCGGTTTACCTTTTGCGCCTACCTTTTGCGCTCCGGGCGGTGGCGGCTTACAGCGCTTTACTAGGCCTTCCAGGGAAACCCAGAAGTTCCCCGGAAGGCCTAGTAAAGCGCTGAAGCCAGCCAGCGCTGAAGCCGCCTGACAGCCATGCTGCAGCCGCCGCCGCCGCCACCGCCGCCCGGAGCGCAAAAGGTAGACGATCCCTGGGTGAGGGGGTAGGGTGATCCCTGGGGTTAAACCACCCCCCACCCCAGGGATCACCTTAGTACCTGCTGGTGTGGGGTCTGGGTCGCCACTGGCACGGCAGCGGCACGGAGCCTGCACTAGCAGGGTCTTCAGGTAAAAAAAAAAAGTTTTAATCCAGGCTGGGCAGGGTGGGTGGGTGGATGTCCCCCCTTCCACCCGCGCAGCGTGGACTGGGGAGGGAAAGTGGGTTTTTTGTTTGTTTCTTTTACATTGCGGTCATTCATTTCAATGGCAGCAATGTAAAAAAATCTGGCACGGGGAACCGGCACCGGTACCCCCAATTACCGGATTAATCCGATACTGCCAGTACAGCAAAATACTGGCAGTATCAGAAGCCAACCCTGGACTGACTGAACCGGGGAACCGAAATTCCCACCCCTACTTGCCAGAGTTCCAATCCAGAACCTCATCCAAACCCTATTGCTGCAGCTGCTGTGCAAGATCCCACCAGCCTCAGCTTCAGTCTTTCTCCTGGCAGGGCTGGGGCCACCGTGGATGGGCAGAGAGGCTGCTGCTGCTGCTAAAGCCACCAATCAGCTGTTTGTCAGAGAAATTGTTTTGCCACCAGTTGATTGGTGGTGGCAGACCCAAGCATCTATCAAACTTAATCTGCTCCAGGGCTGTGGCTAGTCGAGTCATCGGGTCTGACTAGGTTGCCACCAGTGGTGGGATTTTTACCCAACAGTCTCATAGACCAAAATGGAAGTGTCAGGTAAAAAATGGCCAAACGGACAGCTCCACTGTCTCCTATGAATATCCCTTAGTCCTTAGAAGTCCTACCCCTTGATCCAGGAGCATGTGTGCACCCAAGCACCCCACACACACTAATCACTGCCCTCAGCCCCAGCTCCCAATCTATAAAATGAGACCCACCCAACTCACAGGGATGGTGTGAGGGAATGGGTGCAATCATCCCCCAGTAGAAGCGGAGCCATTGATTTAAATGAGGGCAGGACTGCACCCAGTGGCTGTAAAGCACACAGGCATTCTGTGCATATAAGGGCACCAGGTGCACTGCCCCCATCCCCCACTTTATATTATTATTGTGAAAGTGAATATGAATTTGTCCTTAGCCTGGCTGTGGCCGCCGCACTGAGAACCTAGCAGCAAGCACACCGCATTTCCAGGTCTAGTTGCATGTTGTGCACATGCACACGGCATGCTGAGGGTGTTGCTTGCTGCTCAGCTGTTGCCTGCACCCGCGCACTGTGCTGTGTTCACCTGTGGGATGGAGGGAGCCTTGAGGAGGAAGTGGAGTCGCTGAGTCAGGTAGGCAGGGTACGCCCACAGGGAAGGAATCCTTATGGAATCCTTCTTGGGACAAACTGCTAAAGTCTGAGGTATGGGTGGCTTCTTGTGGCACTCATACCGCTGGCATAGCACATGGCGATTCTTCTTTGAGCACAGTTGGGGGTAGAGTGAATGAACCCCTAATGGGGCGAAGAAACCAGCTGGTTAGGATGCCTGGGGGCAGCTGCATTAGATGCCCCCAGGCCGGTAGGCACAGTGCTGGTGCTGCAGTTTTGGGCAGCACCCTGCAGAGGGACCCCAGAGGAGGTGACTGGTGGTACCTGCCACAATCCACCATGCTGCTCCAGGCACGCGCAGGCCAAAACAGTGCGGGCCCCTTCTTGGGCTACTTTAAAAATTAAATATTTTTGTGTTTTCGTTTTTCCCCTAGAGTGGGGCATGGGGTCAGTGGGAGGGGGGTACCTGAGCAGAATAGGAGGCCCCAGGGTTAGGTAGGAGGTAGAAGCCAAAAGGGGTATAGAATGGAGGCCTATGGGTTTGGGACGGGTGGGGTTAGGGGTGGGTGGTTGGTAGAATGGGGGTGAGGGCCCAGGGCTGGATATAGAATGGGGGTCTTGGGGTGGGATTGGGCAGGTAGAATGGGAGTGGGGGTCCAGGGTTGTCTTCAGTCAACACTTAGTCCTCCATACTTCATGTCAAGCAGACCCAGAGGAACAATTAAGCTTGATTATAAAGGTTCAAGATGATGAGACAAAAAATCTTTTTGAGGAAATGAAATAGGGCTATAATGGATGATTTTTGTTAATATTTCCAGAATCCTGCTGGCATACAGGTAACTTTTAATTTTTGAACATTTTGGTGAACGTTTGCTCCAGTTTCTGTAGAAGTTGTAGATTGGCGTTGTGTAATGAAAATACAATTGTAATTCAGTATTTTTTCCTTATAATTTTTTCTGACTTTACTGTTAATTTTGCATGGGGCCTTAATATGTTAAAATGGTGGTAGCATATATCTCACTTGGTAATTGACTTCTGCTTTAAAGAAACATGCTGATAATATATTAAATGAGGGCTGTTGTGACACCAATGGGAAAAATACGTTGATGAAATGAGAATTGTTTTAGCTAATGCTAACTTCACTGTTGGATATAGGCCACATGGGTATCTCTATCAGATAGGTCAACTGTGGGGAACAAAATACAGGGCTCACAGTAGCCGGTAGCAGCTTTACCAACGGTAAGCTGTCCAAAATTGGAATTCACGCCTTCAAAAACCAAATTGTTTGATTTAAAAATCCCAAGAGTTAACAATAAATGTTAGAAACTGACTGTTGGGAATGAAATATGAGGTTTTCCTGCAGTCCTATGACTTCAGGAGAAAAATGCCAAGTATTGGGAGCAACTCATTAACCCTTCCCTTTTGCACTGCAGCCAGGGGCTATCTTGTGAGCTGCAAGACACCTTGCTTTCAGTGGTGGCTTGTAGGTTCTGAAGCTGGTGGGGCAGCTACATGATTCCTTGAAAATGTTATGCGTTTTCCATGCTAGTAGGTTTTGTGCATGTATTCATGATTTTGTGCATGTTTCTAAAATCTCTCTATATAATTTAGAAATTCCTAATCATACATTTGAAGGATTTTGCATAAGTTTAAAAAAGATTTGACCATACATCATGTTGCAGTAATATTCCTTATCCTGCAGTGATTTATGTGTGTGCTGAATTTTATGCACTGTAACCCCCACTGACTTCGGTAATGCATCCTATATTGGGTTCAATGAAGTAATCACTAACAACAGAGTGAAATCTTGCTTCTATGATTATTTATTATGATATGTCTAGTAACTTCTACAGTGGACCATGGCCGCAGGTTCAGTTCAGTTAGGTACTGTGCAAATGAAAAACACAAAAGTAGCCTCTGCCTCAAAGTGTTTACAACTTAAATAAAAGGTCAGAGACAAAAGATGGATAAAATGGACAATTAGCAAAGAAAAGTGAGGCAAAACAGGTGACATAATAAGCAATGGACTTGGGCTACTAGCTGCCTACCTTGATGTACCACTGAAGTCAATTGCATAGCTTCCACTGATTTCAGAGGGTTGGGTTTTAACCTCTTTGCATACAGCAAAGTAAAAGTTATTTTGGATCATGGCCTGAGATAGCATAAGTACAACAACTTGATGCTGCTCTGTACCTTGCAGAATCCACACTCATTGGCAACCAAAGTCTCTTTGATAAATTAATGGACATTAAAAGCACTTGCTACCTTCCAAGTGCACCCTCTAAATTTTTTGGCTCCACTTTGCTGAGAAAATGTGATGGGACTTCTTTGAGAGCAGGAGAGAAAGAGAGAAGGCTAATAATCTTTAAGAATCAGTGGTTAATTTCACCTTTTTCAAAAATATTGTTTAATTAACCTTTTCAAGATTTTCAAAATCTTCAGAGGTCACACAGAAATGCTAGAACTTTGAAAAGTGAGATGTGCAAGGAAATTGGCTCTATGAAATCTAACTTTAGAGTGGAGAATAACCTAAAGGTCATTGAAAAGTGTTAACTATTGGGTCCCTTATTAATTTTGTTTCTGAGTTGTTTTGTGAAGAGAGTATGCTAAAATAATTTGGATATCTGGTAGTGTGGGAATACAGTGAGCACACAGGTCTCTGCCAATGCAACTGAACCAGACTGTGAAAATAGAACTGCAAATGCACAATTAATGAAAATGATTATCTGCGGGACCACCTCAACCTCCATGTCCTGGACCAGCCCCTGCAGTTGTCCAGGGGGCGTCCTTCTGGAGGTTCCCTGAGTCTGCCAGGCGGTGCTCCTGGTGGCCACACCTCGGCTGTGGAACTCCCTCCCACTGGAGATCCGGATCTCCCCTCCTTTCACAAACACTAAGACCTGGCTGTTCTTCCAGGCGTTCAATGGGGGAAACAAGTAGTGGATGGGGGGATGTGTCCTTTTCTTTTTGGTTTGTTATGAGGGGTGGGTGGGGTTAGTCTGGTCTCTTTTAATGTTAACTTTTACTTATTTATATTGTTTATATTATGTGTATTTTTATTTTTATCTGTTGTAGGCCGCCCTAACCTGCCATTTGGCAGGAGGGGCAGGTTAAAAATATTGAAATAAATAAAATAAATAAATAAAAATGCAGCAGTGCTTCAAATATTTGTTTTTCATGTGACCTTATATTGTCTTATAGCGTTGCGTTTTATTGTGACAGCCACTTTGAATTTTGTCCCTGTTGCTGTGCGATAATGCTTGAGAAAGATGAACTTTGAATGTTTAAATTGGTTGGGATATTTTGGTAGGCTCATAGTGGGGAAAAAAATCACAGACAAAATATAGAAGCTTTTCCAAATAATTTATTTGGTGATTAAGGACACTTAAATACTTAACAGCCACATTAGCCACTTTGAATTTTGCCCCCCACTCTAATTTGAAGTTTGAACTTGGGACCTTAAGGAGTTTTCCATGTGTTTTTCTCATGAATTGCTATCACTTGTTCACTGGGAGCTTTCAGCTTGCAGGAGCGACTAAAGTGCTATATCAGGGTGTAGGGTATTTTTTCCCTCCGAGGGACCAACTGCAGCATTTAATGGCAAATGTGCATTTTAGGATTCCACATAATGCTGTTGGGTTTTCTTGCACTTTGATGTGGCTTTACTTGAATGCCTCACTTGGTGGGTGTTGCATGCCCTCTCCTGAATGCCCAACACGGTGGGTGTTGTATGCCTTCTCCTGAACTGTGCATGCCTCCTCGCCCTCTGTAAAACTCTATGCAGCATTTATGGTGTGCCATTTAGGATTTCACATAATCCTGTTGGGTTTTGTAGCATTTTCTATGTGTTCTGAAGACAAGACATGTGTGCATGTTCTGTTCCTTATGTGCAGGTTCTATTCCATTGATTATGATCATGTAAGTGTGCAATTTTTGTGTTGGCTCTGCCTACCATTGGGTTGGCTCTGCCCACTGTTGGCCCCACCCACTGGGCACTGCCCCACCAGCTTCAGAACCCACAAGCCACCACTGAAAGCAAGGTGTCTTGCAGCTCACAAGATAGCCCCTGGCTGCAGTGCAAAAGGGAAGGGTTAATGAGTCGCTCCCAATACTTGGCATTTTTCTCCTGAAGTCATAGGACTGCAGGAAAACCTCATATTTCATTCCCAACAGTCAGTTTCTAACATTTATTGTTAACTCTTGGGATTTTTAAATCAAACAATTTGGTTTTTGAAGGCGTGAATCCCGATTTTGGACAGCTTATGGTTGGTAATGCTGCTACCGGCTACTGTGAGCCCTGTATTTTGTTCCCCTCAGTTGACCTATCTGATGGAGATACCCATGTGGCCAGTCCAGTTCCTGAGCTGGGGGGCAATCCAAGCTCACAAAAGCTAACCTAGCTGCACAGCCAATACATCATCATCACCCTCTCCCCACAGGGCTGCGCTGAACAAGGTTGGGAAGCCAGTCTCATTTTCATAACTGTTGCCTTTTAATTGAATTTCCCCCTTAATTACCAAATATTAGGCAAAAATAAGACTCTTCCACAATTGGCAATGAAAGTCCAGTGCCAAGGAGGTGGATTGTTGCCTGCACAGGGAGCTGGCTCAACACAGTCTTCCTGTCACCGGGGCGGGGGGAGATGGGAGCGTTCACACAGATCTACACACCACGAAGGCTAGTCTTGCTTAAGGGCACGCACCCACCCGTGGAAATGCCCGTCAGGATAGTGTGTGGGTCCTTACCTCTAATTAAAGAGGACAGACCCCTATCATCATAGGGTGCAGTGTTGCAAGAAGCCAGGGGGTTGCCCCAACAATCCCTAACCCAAATATTCGGAGGAAGGAAAAAAAGGGGGGAAGAGTGAAGGCTGCAAGATGAGGGGCTAGTGCCTGGGAGCAGGAGGTCCTACGGTAGGGTGGAGGGGAGAGGGGATCCACACAGGAAGATGGGGCTGCCCACGGAGGGGGGGGGGGAGGACAGGGGGTCTCCACACGTATCACACAGTCAATACTCACACTCGCTCACAGATTCAGTCTGGGTTTGATGGGGGAGGAAGGTTCAGAAACGCCGAAGTCTAAGTCTCTCAGATCCACAATCAACAAGCAAGTCAAGAGGGGGGCCGGTTTCATTTGCAATCACCAGCGCTGCTACCAGCACGGCGCTGGCTTTTAAGTCCCAAGCCCCGCCCCTGTGCGCATCCGCAGGTGCTCCGAGCGCCGCAGCAGGGGCGGGGGAATCCGCACGTGGAGCCCTGATGCTGGGGGCGTGGCTACAGGCCACAGCCTGTGTTCGGCTGGCAGCGTTCCCATCAATGGTCCTGCGTCCTGCACCTCCAAAGGGGGTGGGGCTGACTTGTGACAGGGTTCCCCCCGGCACTGCCGGGGGGCATCTTGGCAGAGCCGGGGACCCCCGTCGAGCAGTGGAGCTGACACTCCAAGCTGCTGCCAGGCTGAGACTCTGCTCCTGCCAGACAGCATGGAAGGGGGCCACTCAGGGGAACGCACCGAGGAGTCCAACCACTCCCAGCTGCTAAGAATAAAGCCCACCCAGCAGTCCTTCCTTTCGCTGGGCTGGATTCCAGTTTGGGGTAAAACTGTCCATCCTGTCCATTGAGGACAACCAGCCTAGCTCTACTGAAATCAATGGCCAGATCCCCAGCAGATGTCAATCAGTAAACAAGTTCCCCTCACAATTGCCTCCACCCGCTCCCCTCCGGTACGGGGGGGTAGCGGGCAAGAGGCCCCTTGCCACGCCCACCTAGAGAGGGGGCAGAACGGTGGGGAGTGTTTCCCGCCACAGGGCTGCGTCAGCCCCTGAGGCGGGAAAAACGGCACAGCACTCACCTTTAGAGAACCCGGCCGGGCTTGCTAGGCAACCCCGGAGGGTAGGGATAGGCCAGTTTAGGCACATGGGCCCCGCTCGAAAGGCGAAGCTCACAAGCAGAGAAGAATTCCAGCTCCAGCCCCACTTGTGGCTGGAGCTGCAACAAAATGGCACCCACCCAACCCTCCCCCTGCACTGTGGGTCTTTACCGGTTGCCACTCGGGACCAGGAAAGAATTTTTGCAGGAATCCTAATCAGGCCTGAACACAGGTTCTCGTTTTTTGCCTTCCTCGCGGTGCGGGTATTTGGCTAATTGGTTACCCCCTAGAAAGAGGGTGGTGTTGTGCTCATTCATCATTGTCGCACTCTGGCAGGGGTCCTGTACAGTAAGTTAGAGTAGGTTAGATTGATCATAAGTAAGAGTCATCTCCTTAAGAGATGGGGAGGCCCACCCACCGGAAAAGCAGGTTTTGGCAAGTGGCGGGGCAGCTTCCCTCAGAGGGGTGTTGAGCGAGGGCGGTAGGGACAATTATGGTCCCCCGTCTGTAGGCACCTTTATCCTTACTTCCATTCAAAGGACTGGGTCCCTCTCACCTGTGGCTGGGGCCACTGAGAGGGAGAGACGTGATGTTCACGGTTGGGGTGGTAATCGAGGGTAGATCAAAACCACCCCTGGTTTGTTGGGTTACTGTTACAATGTCAAGTTCAAGTACTGGACCCGCATCGCACTAGGCGATTTGCCCCCACCCATTGTTAATTGTAATCTGATTTGAATAAAAAGTGTGGCTGTTAAAACCCAGCACTTGTGTCCTGTCTCCTTTGGCGCGTCAGCAATTTACCTAAGGTCACCCTAGCCCAAGGAGGCATTCCCATAGTAATGAGGTGCTGTGGGGAAAGGGGCTGTACAGCAAGCAAATCTGTCCCAAGCAAACCCATTGCACGCACGTACACAGACACGCACACACACAAAGCCATCAAGAACTTTGCTCTGTTAGCATCCCCCGCTCTGGGGATCCTGTGTGAACACACCCTAACTCTGCATCTCCCCTGGAGTTCATCCCTTACAATGTCTAGCGCAGAGTGCTCATTCACACAACATCCTTCCCTCTTGCAAACACTACTCATTCCTTAATCTGTGTTCGCTTTACTCTAATGCATCCGCACAGCTGCTGATTGTCGTGCATTTCAATGGCTCCAGCTCTTGCATCAGGTGGCAGAGAACAAGGGATCGCCAAGGAGCACAGACAGTAGCAAGGATTTCATAAAACACTCATCATGTGAATTTCTGCCACTCACCACTCCACAAGTGTTGTGTGAATGAGTCCTAAGGAACTTTGGTAGAGCCTCCCTATCACCAAGGGCCTGGTAGACTGGGCCCAGAAGGTGGTCAGTGTTTTGCTGTAAATAACAAACCAATCCTAAGAGGGAACATAAATACCTCCTCTATCAAGCTTTAATAATAATAATTAATAATAAAAAATGAAGATGGTGAACTGGGTGCCTTTAAGAGAAGAATTCAAGGGTGAGAGTGCTGGAAGAGAAAAGCTGAACAGAAAGTCACTGAAGTGAAGGAGAGGCATTTCCCATTATCTGTGCTGCGGGTTTTTACCTGACACTCCCATAGGCCAAAGTGGAAGTGTCAGATAAAAAAACTACCGAAGGTGGCAACCCTAATTATTTCCAGTGCACTTTGGATTAGGGCTTTAGTGTTGAAAAGGGATGGGAGGCCTTCCCACTATTCCTGTTCTTACACAGCTTAAGGCAGATCATCCTCCTGCTCCAAGGCCATCCTGTGCCTTGCATCCTACATCAGGAATTGAGTTACCTGCTCCCCCGATCCACATGGTAGGTTAAAAAAAAGCCTCCCTCCTAAGTGCTGCACAGATACCAAACATCTGTGTCGCACATTAGCCAATCAGCACTCTTTGCTGCATCTCTGTTTCCATAACTCCTGTGGGAGCATCCCTGGGAGCAGTGACAAAACCGCAGCATGCCCCAAGCTGGGTGGAAAGGTTAGTAGGTAGCAAAATTTCACCCCATGGAGCTCGGAGCAGGAGGGCAAAGGAGGTGGCAGCCTGAATGCTCAATGCTTGTCTGGGTGTGCATATGGGCCCACTGGTTCTTCCCAATGGAGTTTGATGGTCTAGTTCTCAGCTGATGAAAGCTGGATGTTACCCCAGCTCAGAATCTACTCCTAACTGTTTTTCATCATAGTTCTTGTTGCACATACTAAATCACACCCTTATCCAATATGACAATGCCCGTACCAGAGTTTCATGAGGTCATGAAGCTCTGCAGGGCATGGGGCCATATCAGTGAGGGGTTGGGACACCCTATTTGCCCCACCCTTTTCATACACAGCCCTGCGATCAGCTATGCGAAAATAATTTCCCTGGGTTCTACAGGCACCCTTGGATAACCTGGGGAAATAAGTGCTTCGCTCAGAGCTCAGAGATGATGGATGGAAACAACACACTTATTTTTTTATGCCACTCAGGATTTTTTAGACTCTGAGTGCAGGGAGACTGGCATTCCTGCTGTTGGTGTGAAGGCGGCAGTGAGCCTGTTGCTGGTCTCAGGACTGGTGTGTACACAACTCCTCTACTAGTGCATCTGCTCTTAACCCAGTTCAAAATGGCAAGCACATACATGCAATGATGACTTGTGCCAGCAGCAAACTGCCCCAGTTGTGCCAGTTTCTTGTGACCCTACTGCAAAGGGTACACATTTTGCTAACTCAGCATGTGTGTCTACAAACTGTACCTATACTATATATGTGTTCCCAAATAGAATATTAAATATATTGTAAAAGCATTACATGATGATTTTGGTGATGTCATCACGTTTGCATAGTCAGTTATACAAATGTTACTGTAGCTGTGTGTTGGATCAACTACTCGCTAGTCTCCGCTCATCATCTGTTGCCAGCTTTTACCTACATGGTATTCCTTGATGCAACCGGCTCAGTTGGCATGTGCTGCATTGTGCAAACAATGCCTGAAATTTCTCCTGCAACACAAGTGATCTCCCACAACTCTATGGTGTTGCCCGGGCAAACTCCGGCCAAAAGCAGGGCTGCAGTGGCTGTCCACCAAACATACAGACAGTAGCCCTGCCTTTGGCGGGTGCCCCAGGTCAGAGCTGCCCACTTCATTGGCAGTGCTTGTGGATGTTCCAGGGCACCGCTAGCAAGGCTGCCCAGTCTCTGCTCCACCTGAACATCTGGCAGGCCGCCTTTAAAAAGACAGCCAGGGCTGGCCTTAGTGTAAGTGGGGCCCAGTAACAAATGTGGGGCCCCTATCTTCCGCCGGTGGCAAGGCTGCCGACAGGCCTAGGGACACTCCTCAGGTGTGCTACCTGGTAGGGATGTGCGAACGCGGTTCGGACATTTGGAGTTCGGACCAAACTCAGCCAGTTCGGATGCCCAAACCTAACAGCCGAACTGAATGCCAAAACCCCCGAACGGTTTGGCCAGGTTCAGATGAGTTCAGGCAGGAAAAACCTGACTGGCAGGCCCAGGGACAGGGGGGCAGTTGAGGAGCAGACTTCCTGGCGCCAGGGGTGGAGAGGCTTGGAGTAGCAACCAGCCTGCCCAATCACCATCACTCTTTTCCTCAGACCACTGGCTTCGCAGTCTGTGATTGGCATGGGGCTAGGCTGCACAGAGCCAATGGGGCTTGTGGTAAGGCGGGTGCAGCAAGAAACAAAAGTCATTGCCCTCCTCCCTTCCAATTCCTTTTGAGCTAGCTACTGATCCTGTCAGCAGACGTTTTCAGAAGTCTCCCTCTCCCAGCAGTTTGTCTTCCTAATCCATTGCCATTCTCCTCCTATTTCACCCATTTCCACACATTTACCTCCATAGTTTCATTTATTTAGATTAGATTAGATTAGATTAGATTTAGGTTTATTATGCATTTTTTCCCTCTCCCTGTGTTGTTTCTCCCTCCCCTCCATTGAATTTCCTCCCTGTATATATTCCATCCCTGATTCCCTTCCCCTGTTTTTGGATTTATTTAGATTAGAATTAGATTGATTTAGCTTTCATTTCAGTTTTGTACCCCTTCCTGTGTTGTTTGTTGTGAGCTGTCTGTGTTCCCCTCCCCCATCCCTGTGGGTGGGTGGATGGATAGATAGATAGATA
>QEPC01005041.1:2431673-2442524 GCA_003113815.1 Sphenodon punctatus | reverse complement strand
GTGTGTGTGTGTCTTTGCTAAAACTGCTTGTAAGTGAGGTTTAAGGTTGTCTGCCTGCTTTTAAACCTGGCAGAGGAGGTGATTATAACCTGCCTAACCTAACTGGAATTGCTTGATTAAGTAATGTAAAAACCCTTGGAACTCCTTGCTGCTGGGTTATGCCACCTACCGTTGCCCTGGCTCCGCCTACCGTTGCCCTGGCTCTGCCCACCGTTGCCCTGGCTCCGCCCACCGTTGCCCTGGCTCCGCCCACCGTAGCCCGCTGGCCTTACTGCCCCTCCAACCTCAAAACCCACCAGCTGCCCCTGGGAGGGACACATTTTAGCTTTTATCTTGGATCATGTCAACAAGAAAGCTCCTTTCCCCAGAGCTGTAAAGGGTATTTACCCCTCTCTTGCCCTACCTCTAGTTGTACAGCACTGAAACACAGGTGTGATGGGGGTAGGGTTGCCACCTTACCCCACCCCAGCTTTGACCTGAAGAGGATTGGGCCATGTCAGAAAGGTGGTGGGCAAAGCCCCCACCCCTTTCTGATATGGGCAAGCACTGCAACATGAAAACACTCCAAAGGGGTGGAGCCACACCAGAAAAGGGGTGGGAGAGCCTTTTTGTCCCACCCCTTTGCAACATGGGCATTGCCTTGCTGTCTGCTAAAGCCTTGATTTACCAAGGGTATCCAAGCACCCTTGGCTAACCCAGAGAAGTCAGGGCTTCACCCAGAGATGTTGAGTTAATTCCAAGAAACTCCATGTCAAACCTCTAGCTAGAGGAATCCTCAGGTTATTAGGCAATGCCAGTTGATTTATTTATTTTTATTTTATTTTTCCAAATTTATACCCCGCCCCCTCCTGCAACGCATGCCTATGGGGAAGTTAGGGGGATGGAGATTCCTACTGCCCCACACTGAACCTGAGTGTAGCATCCCCTCCTTAGCTCTTGAAGAGTCAGAACTGGCCCAGGAAACAAGAATTAAGCCATAACCTTTCTCTGGACTGAGAACGGACCCCAATCGATAACCAGATTGAATGGAGGCTCCTTCGGAGGGATACCCAGCAAATTCCACTAACAATACAGAGTGACACACTCCCACAGAAAGGTCCTGTTGTGCCCATCCTAGAGCCCAAACTGCAGTGTCCATGTCCCAAAAGGATAACACCAGCCCCTGGCACAGGGTGGGGCTAGCCCCTAGCACACAATCCCTGTAAAGGCACGGCACCTCCAGTCCTCAGTGGAGGTGCTGGTGGCTGGGATGCATTGCAAGCTCAGGGTGGTGGAATCCACCTCCTACTGTGCCATTCTGGCTCTCTGAATCCATGTTCTTGCCCCGTGGTCATGTCTCCATGCTGCTCCCTTCTCCTTGGTCTCCTTTCCCCACTCCCTCACATGGGGATAGGAAGGACTGGCCAATATCTGCAGGACCGCCTCACCCCCCGGGCTTTAGATTGGCCCCTGCTGTCATCCAGGGGCACCTTGCTCAAGGTCCCCCGAGTCTTCCGGGGGGCCACACAGGAGAGGGCGTTCTCGGTGGCTGCACCACAGCTGTGGAACTCCCTGCCGGTGGGGTCCCGGCTGGCTCCAGATCTCCCCTCGTTTCAACAAAGTTGTAAGACCTGGCTGTTCTGCCAGGCATTTAGCAAGGGAGATGGGTTTGGGTGGGGGTTTGGGTGGGGTGGACAAGGGGGTGGTGGTATTTGGTACCTCCTTTTAAAAGTTGTTTTAAGTGTTTTTATATTTACATGATGTTAGCTGCCCTGAGCTGCCTGAGGCATGAGGGGCGGGATAATACATTTTAAATAAATAAATAAATAAAATGTCCTCATAGTTCCCTGTCCAGAATCCTTCCTCCAAAACCAATCACGGGGAAGGAACATAGCAGGTTCTTCGTGTGTGCAAGACAGATAGTCCATAGGAGGGGAATGCATTGTTGGGAGACACCCACATATACAGTGGTGTGAACACATGTGTTAATATGCACACATCCAGGACACCCCTTGTAGCTTTTATCTTCCCTTCCATCTTCTGTCACTATTTGACCATTTCCCTCTCCCGCCGCCCTTTAAAGCCAGCCCTTTCCCCTCTCACCTGATATCATCCTCACTGGCAAAGATGATGACAGCCCGAGCATGAGAGGTCTCCAGGAGACGATAGATGGTTTTATTGAACTCGCTCTCTTTTGGTTCCCGAGGGATCTTGACCGACTGTGCCACACACACACCCCCTGAAGTCAGACAAGACAGTGTGGTTAAAGGGGCCTTCCTTGACAGCCTGCTTCCAAGACATGTGCTCCCTTGTGGAGAGTACTGGACACATGGTGGGCATTATTATTATAGAGAACAAGCAATGTACGCACTGAACAATCATTAAATAGAGATGGGTCCAGGACCCAAGGAGCTTACAAACTAGGAGAGACAAGGGACAAGAAACAAAGGAGAGGGGAACATAAGGAGAGACAGGGGATACATTCACAAAGTTGAGAAGTCACAGGTTCACATGCTTAGTTTAGTTACAGAAAAGAAGGAGACCCTGAAGGAAAGGCTAGTAAAGGAGGCATCAGTGAGCAGTCTGCGGGGGTGAGAAGCTAGGGCTTCTCACAGACCTCAATGGAAGAGTAGGTTCTCAGGAGGGATTTGAAGGTTTGAAAGGAGGGATCCGAATGAATATGTTCAGGGAGGAAGTTTCAGGTGTAGGGGGCAACATGGGAGAAGGGGCAAACACATCTTGGGAAGTGGGAGAGTTGGGGGCAGATGAGGTTGGGCAGTGGGATGAGGAACAGCTCTTGGATTCCTCATGCTGGAAGATCTACTACTCATCTGGGCTAATTCACACAAAACCTTCCTCCTTCCCCTTGCAAACTCACCAGATGTTCCTTAATCTGCATTTACCTTGTCCAGTAGCCATACAGTCACACCGCTGCTGACTCCCCTACGTTTCAATGGCCCACCCCTCCTCCTATTGCCTGGCAATAATTGAGGAAATTAGGACTTCACTTGGAAATGTCACCTGGAAATCCAGAGACTGTGGGTGTAAACAGATGGGCAGGCATCCATCTAAAAGGTGCCTGCCAGTTGTTCAATCCAGAGCAGGCTGCGGCTGCACTGGGACAATCCTGAAAGTAGCACTCCAGAAAATCCAGGAGCACGCAGAGCAGACCACCCAAACCCAGGGCAATGGCTGAATGTGGAGCTGCTGCCCATCTGTAAAGTGGACCCACGGTGCAGCTCCACACTTGGTGTTGGTGTTTAAGGGGTGTACTCTGAGTGTTGGAAGGAGGAAGAGGATTCAGATCATGGAACTCTGCCATGGATCCATCCCCTACCTGTGTGCCTGCCCTCAGCTCTGCTCCCTGGTGCTTAAGGATAGGAACTGGATCCAGGGACTAGAACTGGGAACTGCAAACAGGCAAAATAAAAGCTAACCATGGGCTGCATCTGGTACCCAGGCCTAAGGTTTCGCATTCGTGCCATAGACCCTCCTCCTCCTCACAGACCCCAAAACTTGAAAGCCTTGCCTGACCACTCTCTGGTACAGGGATTTCCTTCCTCTCTTGTTCTTCTGATGGGACGTCTTCTACCCCGGATGACCACTGATTCCAACAAGTTCTGGTTTGGTCCCATAGCCTCCACCTATGTGTGCACATCACATTCTTCCCACCTCCCTCCATCCAGTGGGAAAAGTCAACACCTTCCCCGCTATCGATCGCCACAGAATGCTCTTCTCTCACATCATTTTGATTTGTCTCATCATCCCTTCATCATGTTGCTCCCTCCGATCAGGCATCTCGATAGCTAATCTCTGCCATCCACCTACTCCTTTTATTATCTGTCATTTCAAGCAAGCACCGCACAACTCCCTCCCCTTCCCTGCTTTGCTTCCTCGTCTCTGCTGCTTCCTCCAAGCTCTCCTTCACATTCATGTCTCCCTCCCTGCCCCCTGCCTTAATTTCCAATGTCTCTGCAGCAGCCTGCATCATCCCCCCCCACACACACACACACTTTGCAACTGGTTTCCCATACAGGTTTTATCTGACCTCATCGGTCCCAGGTCTTGGTTTTGTGTGGATCCTGTGTCTTGCCAAACTGTGTCTGTCTAAGCTCCTCAAGCCTCCGCCTTGCAAACTCACCACTTGCCTCGAAGCAATGCATTCACCCAGCTGCTGATTTCCCCACATTTCAATGGCCCGCCCCTCCACCCCCTTTGTATCAGGCAACAAAGAACAAGGGCTCCTGCAGGAACACAGGATGCTGTAATGGTTTCACACAATACTTGGAATGGGGGGTTGTGATACTACCCAGGCTAAACAATGAGAGTTGTGTGAATGAACCCTTAGGGGCACCTCATCCACATCAGCTTGAGTTGGGTGCCCAGCCTCTAGGGACTCCACCCTTTCAAGGAGTGCCAGGAGGTCCTGATGCTCCATAAAGGGCAAGGCTATGTCAGAAAAGAGGCGGGCTGATGTGTTCCCACTGCCCCTTTCTGCGTGCCATGACAGCTGGTTTGCCCGACCTGAGGTTTCATACACACTCCCCAGTGGAAAGAACAACCGTGTTTTAAAACCAGCTTAGATCTAAACTGAGTGTGCAGACAATCCCCAAACGGCCAGACTTTCAGAGGGTTCCATGCCCTAGGTGCTGAGTGCATTGGAAATTCGGAAGGTCGAGTGCAAAGGCTACAAAGGCCAGTGCCTCACAAGTTCTGTGGGTGGCACAGTCTTGCATCGCCTCCCCCCTCCACGGGGGTGAATTTCATGCACAGCAAGAGTTTCACATTTTCCCTTGAGAAACATTCATAGAATCATAGAACTGTAGGGTTGAATATCTAGCGTCATCTAGTCCAACCTCCTGCTCTAAAGTAGGATACCCTCTACCTACAGCATCACAGACAGAAGCTTGTCCAGAAAGTTTTTGGAAACATTCAAGGAAGGAGAATCCACAACCACCCTGGGCAACTTACTCCATTGGTCAATAGTTCTTACAGTTTTTTCTAATATTTAACCAAAAATCTGCATTGCTGTCATTTAAGCCCATTTCTTCTTGTTCTGTCTTCTGTGACAGCGAAGAACCAATGTTCTCCATTATTTTTGCGACATCCTGTTAGATATTTGAAGACTGCCCAGCATGTGCCCCCTCTGTCTTCTTTTATCTAGGCTAAACATACCCAATTCTTTCAGCCTTTCCTTATATAGCTTGTCTTCCAGTCCCTTTATCATCTTAGTCACTCTCCTGAATCTTCTCCAATTTGTCTACATCTTTTCCGAAACATTCTGCAGTGTTTGCTGCAACAGATGACATACCAAACTTAGCTGGACCACTGGCCTGCTTTGCTGTATTCCACCCATAGCTAGCTAGCAAAACCTCTCTCTGCACTATGGCACTGTTGCAAGAACGGTTAATGTCATTTGGGGCTGCATTAGCAGATACATCGTATGCAAGTCTCCAGAAGTAAGCGTGCCACTTTACTCAGCACTGGTGAGAGCTTAGAGCCTTGTGCTCAGTTTTGAACACCGCACTTCAAAAAAACTGTTGCCAAATTGGAGAGGATTCATAAAAGGCCAATGAAGATGATAAAAGGGCTGGAAAGCAAGCCATCTGGGGAAAGGTTAAAGGAATGGAAACGTTTTTTGTAGACAAAAAACAAGACTAAGGGCGGACAAGGAGAGCAGTTTTCCAATATCTTTCCACAAAATAGATGGAGAACAGTTGTTCTCCACTGCCACAGAGGATGGGACAAGAGGCAGTGGTTTAAATTGTAGCAAGTTAGATTTTGGTTAAATAGGAGGGGAAACTTCTCAACTGTGAGAACTACTGGGCAATGGAATAGGTTGCCCAGGGAGCCGGTGGAATCTCCTTTGCTGGACGATTTCAAAAACTATCTGGATGAGCATCTGTCTGTGATGCTATAGATAGAGGGCATCCAGTCTTGCAGCGGGGTTGGACTAGATGACTATTGAGGTCCCTTCCTAAAATTCTATCATTCTCTTGACTGCAGTCGTGAACCTTAAAATCTAATTGCCACGGCAACTCCTAGGGGTTTGGGAAAGCAACTCATTAAAATAAAAGCGTGAGAGACAAGGCAGAAACTGGCTGAAGAGCCGAGTTGTGGCCTACTGGGCTCCAACCCTAAACGGCTGCCAGCACCGGCCCCTGCAAGTCTCCAGTGGCTCCTCACTGCAAAATTCTGCAGATGTCAATAAAACAAAAAGGAAAGAGCAATGAGAGAGGAAAATTAAGCATTTGGGGACCTTCTGGATAGAATTGATGGTCTCAATTTGCATAGCAAATGACACAAGCGGAGCTTCACTTGCTATGAAAGGATCCTTGCTTAAGCAAAGGTCAGAGTATTTAGCACGCAACTGCCAAGGCATGGAGATTTCCCCGAATTGGGGAGAGCACCCCTGCCCTGAGCTTAGGAGTATCAGCATGAAAAGCAGAAAGCCCAGAGATGGAAGGAATGCTTAAGGTGCATCATGTGGTCACGTTGCCAGGGCGGTGCAGCAGGTTCAGCCACCCCAGAGCCCATGAGCGTGGGGGTCCCACACCCATGTGGAGTACATATGCACACTGGAGTGGAGTGTGCCCACACAGGTCTAGTCCATCTCCTGCACCAGGACCCATTCTTACCTAACTACACCCCTGCACATTGCAGTCAAGTTGGTCCAACGGTCAGTATGTTAACCTAGCACTTGGAAGACCTGGATTCAATTCCCTGATCCACCACAATGTTCTGTGTGACCTTGAGCAAGCTACCAACATTCTGATCCTGAAGGAGCTCTAGTGGTGGGCATCGAGTCTTTCTATTAGTTGGATGTGTAGTCCTTCATGTGGTAAAACAGGGATGGGTTTCACTTCTCTGCTCCACGGTAAGGGTAAGCTCATGGAAGAATGGGTGACTGATGTCACGTCAATGGGGACGTGCAGAAGTTCCTCAAGAGATGGGATTTGTCGGTCAGGCTGGCAAGGTGTGTGTGTGTGTGTGTGTACTCTAACACTGTGCTAATTAATGCCATCCCTTCCCATGCTATGCTCTACCCCTAGAACTCCCAGCAGTGGCGTCTGTTGCTCCGTGGGTGGGTGTGGGTGGAGATGGGTGTTGGCCGGGAGCAAACACTGACCAACACCCACCGAAAGGGGCGCTTACACAGATGCCTCCACCCAGGAAAATGCTCCCCACCCACACCCATCTGGGAAATGCCAACACCCATCTCCACCCAGAGGAACTGGGGAGGAGACAGGCACTTCTTGCAGGTGATTCTGTTCCTGGTGTGTGACGGCCAGGGACTGCACTGAATCCTGCTCACCCGAGAAGCATCTCCCAGGCAGCTTCCGCTATTGCTCTTATTCTGCCTCTCGCTCTCCCCTGGTAAGGTGAGCATGGATGCAAGGGTGTGAAGGGGCTGCATGGGAGGGCCTTACCTACCTCCTGGGAGAGATTGAGCGACCACTGTCCACTTCAGCAGTACAGCCGAAATGGGTATCCACATAAATGGGTAATCAGTAGCCGAACTGACCCAGTATTGTCAGGGAATTTGTGCATGCTACACCTTTATTTATTCCAGGCTGACCATGCCACAGTGACCCATGCCCTGGTGACCATACGGTTTGATTTTTGTAATTCCTTCTTCTTTGAGCTTCCAGCAGTGCTTCTCTGTTACTTGCAGCTTGTTCAGACTACGACAGTGCGACTGTTTACTGGCTTGGGCAGCCCTGAATTCTCTGCATTGGGTGCCTGTACAGTGATGGATTGGATTTAAGACTGCACTATTGGTTTTCAAAGCCTTGAATGGTATAAGCTCTGGCTACATTTGAGACCTACTCCTGGAGCCTCGCACAGATGGTTATCTGTGCTCAGAAGCCACCTGCTGTTTGGGGATCCTGCCAACACGCCGTAAGTTAGTGGGGGATCGGACCTCTGCTGTAGCAGGCCCCTCAGTGGGGAACTCGCTCCCTCCAGATGTCCTCCCTCCTCACCTTTAAAAAGCACCTGAAGACTTCATCTGGTGCTTTTAGGATTCGATGCTGATTCCACTTAATGCGTTTTCTCCTCCCTCTTTACCTTTCTCTTTTCAATTGTTTTTAAATGGATTCCTATTTTTAAATTATTTTATACTGTGAAGTGCTCCAAGAGCCATTTGGTGGGGTGGACATTTCAGAAATAAAATAAATAATTATGTTCACTACTAAGCAGTATCCACATACTGCCTGACAGGTTGCTCAAATGACCGCATTACCAAGTTACTGTAACATGTTACCAAATTACCTGTTACCGAGTTAGAAAGCATGGGAATGCGCAAACACTATGTACTCGAAAGAGGGGGAGTGGGAGGGGCAAGATTTAAGGTGATTGGCTAAAATGGAGTAACCAAACAATGAATGGTAAACTGCAAGCAGTAACTTGGTAACAGTAAATCACTTTGGGGGCAATCCCGGGGGGCTGTGCTGTGCCCGCAGCACCCACGCACACCCGAGTGCACACATTCTGGCCTGAGCATGGTGCCTGCAGGCGGCATACACGGCCTGTTGGACTGCCCCCAGAGTCAGTAGCCTTATAACAGCATTACCCAGAATTTGGGGTTATCAGTTGCCCAACTCAGTAATCACTCAGTTCCCAATAGGGATGCCACTAAGCTGCTTGAAATTGCAGGTATTACCAATGGGTAGAAACCTACTACCCATTTCAGCTCTATTCAACAGGCACCTGTGAGAAGCAAATTAAAGTGGCCACAAAGCTTCTGTAATTTACAATGGAGGTGGGACAGGTCCCTGCATGAACTCAAAGCACGAGAAGGATCTCAAGGCATAAGAAATGCATAGGTGACCTCAAACTACTTTGTCACTCCCCAAAGTGCAAGAACCGAGTAAACAAGAATCAGAATTCATGAATTCTTTGGCAGAGTTGGGTACCGTCTGGCTAGTGAGAGGTGGAGGAAGCTCACCTTTTCTACAGAGTCTGATACGGAAAATCTCCCCAAAGTTCAGCACTTTAACTGGGTTCTGCAAAACTGGGCCACAGCTGCCTGTCCGGAGCCAGTACCTGGTAAAGCGCCCCAGCTGCAGGTTGGGAGCATGAGGCTCAGCATCTCCTGAACTCTCCACCCTGGCTTCCCAAGCTGCTGCCATTGTCTAGAAAATGCCAGGAAGCTGATTAACTAAGGAAAAAAACAAGAGTGTTCTTTTTCTCTGTAGTCTTACGGCTTGGCGGCCACTCTTGATGCAGGGCAGAGCTGTACAGCTCCTGAGTCCCACTGTCTGTCAACAGCCTCTGAGGTTGGAACTTCTGAGCATCCCTTTTAACAGAACACAGCACAAGACAAGCCAGTCATGCCACATCCTGTTATGTTAGGTTTGATTCGATTCGGGCTGACAGGTAGGGAAGCTTTAAACTAGAGAGTATCTATGACTCCCTTGTATTGTCAGCTGCCTACGGAAAGGGGGTGGCAAACAAGCGGGAGGGGTCTTGGTGCATCTGGAGCGCCAGCTCCCACTTCTCTACTAATAGGCATCCCTGATCGCAGCCAGCTTGCAGGGCAGGAGAGATTTATTACACACCTGCAAATCGCTCACTCTGAGAGCGGAGTCTGTATAGCGGGGTAGGTATGCAGCACATGACAGCAGCGGTCCCTTTCATTTCTTTTCTAAGCATGCCAAAAAATGTTGTGCATGTGCACGTTTCAAACCCATGCACATGCTCTTAAAAAACATAGACCCTACAAGAAGCTTCTGTGGGGCAACTTTGGAGCAAGTGGTTTGCGGATAGTGGCCATTAACGTTAACTGCCAAATCAAAACGAGTTGCACACAAACCCCTCACATAGGCACAGGCCCACTGAGAGAAACTGGGGACTCTGGTCCATCCTGGTAGCCAAGGTCCCTCCCTACCTTCCACCATCCTCCCATCATAACAATTTCTGGCAGTCCTACTGGTACTTTACACACATTTTACTTGCAATTATTATTTTACTTATTATATTTTAACATTTAAAGAAAGAAAATTCTTGTAATTTTTTGAAGACCCAGTACAATTCTACCCCCATCTCATCAGGCTTGCATGGGCACACTCACCTACTCCATCCCTGGCACTGGGAACCTGTAGGATCCAGACAGAGGCACTGAACTAGAGACGGCTCACACCACAATCTACGCCCGATCACTACCCTCGTATCTCAGCACCTCGCAAGCTTCCATGCATTTCCATTCAAATAAGGCAGTGCTACTAGTTCTATTTTACAGTTGAGGTGACTTGTCCAAGGCCACACACAAAGTCAGTGGCAGAGCTCAAAGCTGAACCTGGATCTCTTGAATCCTAGGCTAGTGCTAGAACTACTGGACCATCGAATTACTGGACCATCCTTCCCTGTAAAAGAATCTATATGAATTTTTATATCACACTAAGGTCTAGTTGTGCCGGAGCTGTTCGCAGGAGGGGCGGGGTATAAATATATTAACTAACTAAATAAATAAATAGTTGCACCTGAAACGTCTTATATCCCTGTCTTTCCCCCGTCCATCCTAAATTGTAAGCCCCTTAGGGCAGAGACTTGTGGGACCCAAAATGGGGTTGCACCATCTGCAGGTAGATTTGCAATCTGATTTATATTGGATCTACTTACCCACAAATGTGCAAAAACCCAATGCAACAGTGGGTCACTTAGGCCTGGGACCCACCAGCACGTCTGTTTAGGCACCACCAGTTGTTTGCCTAATTCTACCCCAGGGCAGGAAGGTGACTAGCCTGGGCTGTGACTCCGAAAAACCTCCAAGGGCACAGCCCAGCCTCCCACGAATTCCAATATCATCTCTACGCTGATGACACCCAACTCTATCTTTCTACCCCCTCTCTCTCCTCTTCTGTCCACTCA
>QEPC01005041.1:2394079-2409144 GCA_003113815.1 Sphenodon punctatus | reverse complement strand
TTTGTTTTAAATCCAGGTTGGGCAGGGTGGGTGGGGGGTGTCCCCCCTTCCACCTGCAAAGCCTGGACTCGGGGAGGGAAAGTGTTTGGGGGTTTTTGGTTTTTTTTTTTACATTGCGGCCATTCATTTGAATGGTCGCAATGTAAAAAAATCCGGCACAGGGGATCTGGTACCGGACCCAATAATACCAGAATAATCCGATACTGCCGGTACACCAAAATACTGGCAGTATCGGATACCGAATGATCCGGTAGTCCCACCCCTACTATCTCCTACTATCCCAACAAGTCCAGTCCTAGATCTGCCTGAAGGATTGCAGTGAGTGAGTTTGGGCTCTGAGCTGTCTCCCTCCAGGAGGCCAGGGGTCGACAGATTGTGGCACCCTCCCTGCTGCACAGCGGCTGTAGATTACCTGGTGCTCCGGAGAGGCGCATTAGTTCAGGAAATGTGACTGGGTGTGTTGTTTAGACATAAATCGACAAGAAGGGGGAAGAGAAATAAATAGAAGGGTGACAGGAGAGGTGGATTTAGATTTCAGAGACTGTTAGCAAAGCGTCCCTGTCAGCATGCTCCAGGGTTATTAAAGACTGCACCAAGCCTAGCGCCTTCAACTTTGCCTGATGAGATAAGAAGCAAAGCAGCAGCAGACACACCAGTAGACACAACTCACCAGCTACCAAGCAGGTAGAAAGGCTGACTGGAACAAGCCCGCTGTGGCTCAGGGCCGGTGAGAAGGGGGAGGGAGTGCAACAGCAAGTAGGACGTTCTCTCCCTCCCTCTCCATTCCCCCAGAGGACTTGGGGCTCCTTAAGATGAACACTTACTCTTAAGTAATTACCCCTCAATTCCCTTTAACTCTGCTTTTGGTCACATAGACACCATATTTAAAGCAGAGCAGGGTGTGGTGTTAATTTAAGCCTATTAAGACACTTAACACACAACTGTTCACAGTCATTAACTCCCTGGGTAGCCTCCCCCTAGGTAATTACTCTGCAAAGCATATAAACATTTGCAAAATGGATCAACACAGAAATAAGTACCTCAGGGAGATTAGCCTATTTATACGAGGCACCATCATTCTACTGTTAGTAGCAGTTATAGAACTACGTCTCTAAATGTATAGATTTACAGTCCAGGTGCTCACCTGGTAATAGCCCCTAGCCACCAGCAGATGGCGGCCAGTGGGCCCTTTGTTGCGCTCCCTTTAGGAGAGACAAGCGCGGGGAAGCGGCCACTCCCCGCTGCAGCAAGATTGCTGCAGCGGGATGCAGAGCGGGGCTCTTGCGCCGGTGGGAAAAGCAGCCAGGTCCGGCCAGGATTGCCCCAGGCAACGGGCTTCTGGCCAACCCGGAGATGCAGCGTGGAGGGCCCTACCATGAAAAGGGAGGAGCCTCACCGCCAGCCGGGCGGCTCCCTTGTCATTCGGTGAGGGAGCCTGGAGCCGCAAACCGCTTTTGTCGCGGCGCACAATCCAAGGTGGTGCGTACAAGCCCCCAGGGTTTGGGGGTTAGTGGTAGGGAGGCTAACTCCCACAGAGATGCCCCCCCACCCATCCCTTTCTTGTGGGGTTACCCCCGCCCCCGGTCCTGAATGCGTGCCAGCATAAGGCACTCAGTACCAGCTGGGTAGCAAAGGAGGGGAAAGGCCACGTAGAGGTCCCCACATATGGGGAAGGCAAAGAAAAAGAGCCGCCCCAGCCTGGCACCATGTCCGGTTCGGCCCCCACCAGCGCCAGCGGCCAGCACCGGGGAAGGGAGGATGTGTGAAGTGGGCCATGCCCCTGCAGGAGAAGGCAGAGGAGGAGGAGTCCTGCTTTCCCTGCAGGAGTGGCTGGCGGGCTGCGAGGTCATGATGGAGCAGATGGCATCCGCATGGTCGGGGCACCCGCCAAGGGTGCAGCCGGTGGCACTAGCCACGCTGTCAGTACAAGGCCCAAGATGGATGGAATACGGGGAGCAGGGGCCCACCCCCTCGGCAGGCACTGGGCCCAGGACATGCCCAGGCCCATCTTGGGAGCCCCAGATAACTTGCCTGCCCTCGCACCTTATGCAGTGAGCTTGGAGGGGAACCCTGATGAGGGGGCAGGAGAATAATGCCCAGGTATTGTGATGGTGTTTCACCACCACCACCCCTATGTGGACGGGGCGGCAGCAGCCCCCTGAGTCAGCTAGTATGGGGATGGCGAGGGAGGTGGGCCCCCCCATGCTGGCACTTGGGTCAGGCCCAGCCCCGCTACAGGTTCCCCCATGCTAGGGATTCAGGCAGAGGGGCGTGCCCTGTCCTCCTCCCAGAGACGAAGCCCTGCCGGCGCAGAGAATGAGAGAGAAGGCAGGGAGCGAGAAGAACAGGAGGATCCAGAGATACTAAGGAGGATTGAGGTGCTGGAAAGCGGACAACAGGCCATGGCAGAAGACTACCAGCCCCTGCCACCGCCACTGGATCCACATCCCTTGGCGACAGTTTACGCAGGTACTGGGGAACCAAGGGTGGTGGGGTACCCGCCTGGGCCAGCGTGGCCCCCAACTTACCAAGCCATGAAGGCCAGGGACTTGGTTCCCATGTGGATGGGTAGGCCCACACTGGCTACCCACGAAGGACAGCAAGGGGGTAGTGCCCATTGGTGCATTGGGTTATGCACCCCCGTTGAGTGCAGAGAGCAAGACACCTCGGTTTTGGTGGAACAGGGCCTGGGTCCCAGCCTCCAGGCTGGGGGTTCCTCCCACTGGGGGGGCAATGGCCATCGGCTTGCCACTGGTGCACTGGGGAGCCACCGGGCAACTGGTGGGTTGGTTCGTTCTCCACAGGGCTCAGGCGCTGCAGGTATGGGCGCAACTGAGGAGTCAACCAAGATACATGGTTACGGGGAAGAGCCCCCTCCCACCTCTGGGCAGGAGGTACACGGATGTTTCGGCCCCGTTAAGCGACCATTTACTGCAACCCAAAAGGGAGAGGATATGGCGGGGCGAATACGTTGATATATTCGCCCTCCTGTTCACAGACCCTATCCCTGACCCGAGCGACAAGGAAGATAGAAAGGATAAAGAACGCTTTTGCCGCCCCAAAGCAGACAGGAATTGGGCAAATTGGACCTTAGATTTTTCAATTTATCAGGGGGTGATAGTCCAAGCATACCCGGACAGGGAGTACGCATTAATGAAATATGCGGACATAGTCCGTTGTGCTTACGACACGGGGCCTGGCTCAGGTACGACGAGGCTTTATGACATAAGGCATCATACACTCCAGGTCTGAGGTGGGACGTGCATGCCCACAATCTATGGCTGAATTGCATGAGCAACTCGGCCATAGCATCCAGGGCAGACAGTGGGCACGTACTGACCAAAGGAGGGGTGGCTCCCGCTAATGACCCCTTTCGGAGCGAGGGCCGCAAGGCCCAGAGCATAGGGGGCACCCAATGCTGGTAATTCGCATGCTCAGGAAAATGTGGCTGCAACTAATGTAAATTCCGCCACGCTTGCACCATTTGCAGGGGGTACCATGCCACAACGGTGTGTAACAAAGGGAGGCAGCCGTGGGCAAGGGGGGAAAGCCAATTGGGCCCCCAGGGCAAGAGCAATCAAGGAGGACCCCCGGGGAGCAGTTCGGGAAAGGGCTCCAACCCCTGTTAAGGTAGAGAAGTTAGAGTGGGCATTATGGGATCACCCAGATAAGGAAGAGGTAGCATATATAGTGAGCGGCTTTCGTGAGGGGTTTAGGATACCAGCAGTGGGGGTTCAACAACAATCAAAACCAGCCCCTAACCTTAAAATCAGTGCTAGGAATGGAATGGGTGGTACAAGCCTAATTGGATAAGGAAGTCCGGGAGGGCAGAGTGGCTGGCCCATACCAAATCCTGTCAATGGAGGTCTCCCCACTTGGGGTGGTAGAGGGCCCCGGGGGAATTCCGGCTTATCCACCACCTCTCCCACCCCCGAGGAAGATCAGTAAATGATGCCATCCCGAGGGAAGTCACGGCCGTCCACTACGCTTCATTCGACAAGCCGGTACAATTGGTAAACAGTGCCGGCCCTAAGCAACTGCTCGCCAAGTGCAATATCAAATCTGCCTTCCAACTGCTGCCGGTTCACCCGGAGAGTTTTCACCTCCTGGGTTTTCAATTTCGAGACCAGTATTACTTCGACCGAGCCATGCTGATGGGCTGTTCAATCTCATGCTCTGCATTTGAGCGTTTCAGTTCCATGGTTGAATGAGTGGTCTGGCAGCAGGTGGCTGGGGGGGAGGAGAAATACAAAATATTATATTATATTATATTAATTATTATTATTATTATTAATTAACAAGCATTTATATAGCCCAAGCAATGTACCTGGTGCTTTACAAAGTAATTGAACAGACGCGGTCCCTGCCCTAGGGTTTACAATCTGAGAGACGGGGGCGGGGGGCGAGAGGAACAGAGGGAGAGACAAGGAGTGAACATTCACGAGGATGTGAGGTCCCCAGGTGCACGCGCTTGGCTTAGTTACATCAAGACCAAAATACCTCGACAATTTCCTCTTCATCGGCAGGGCAGGGACGGGGGATTGTGCAGGTATAATGGAAACTTTCTACAGGGTGGCGGATGAGCTGTGGATTCCTCTGGCCCCAGAAAAAACAGAAGGACCTGCCACCACTCTCACTTATTTGGGAACAGAGCTTGACACAGTTAGGGCTCTTTGCCGTCTACCCAGGGATAAGTTGGACTCTTTGCAGGCCAAAATAGCTAAGTACTATGCCACTGCAAAGATCACAGTGCAGGAACTACAGTCCTTGGTAGGGAGCCTGAATTTCACTTGTAGAGTGGTGGCCCCTGGACGGGCTTTCCTGGTGCATTTGTACTGCAGCCTGAAAGGGAACACACACACACACACACTATCGTGTCAGGGTCACTAGGGAGATGAGAAATGACCTCCAGACCTGGACAGAATTCCTCGACGGGTTTAATGGGGTCAGCTTCTGGCGGGAACAACTCCTGCTCGAGGCCGAGCTCCAGGTTCACTCGGACGTGGCAGGTGGTTGTGGTTTCGGGGTGTATTTTCGGGACAAGTGGTGCGCTGCACCATGGCTGCCAGAGTGGTCGGAGCAAGGAGTCACCAGGAACCTGACATTCCTGGAATGTTTTCCAATTTTATTGGCAATACACCTCCAGGCTGCCGATTTTGCTGGCCGCTCCGTCCTGTTCTGGTGTGACGACATGGCAGTAGTGCACGTGATCAACTCCCTGTCCTCAAAGTCCCCCTGGGTCATGAAGCTGGTTAGGGCATTAGTGTTAGCTTGCTTGAGGCATAACATTCTGTTTGTTGCCAGGCATGTACCCAGCATTAGTAACGGGATAGCCAATGCCATCTCTCGCTTCCAGATGGAGCATTTCCGCTCCTTGGCACTGGGAGCCAGCCTGTCGCCGGAACCCCTCCCTCCATCACTGTGGAGCCTTGGATCCTAGAGCTGTACAATATCATACAGGAATCCTTGGCAGCTCGAACCCAGGTGGCATATTCTAGGGTCTTCTGGGAATTTCAAGCACACTGGGAAATGGGCTTCCCCATCTCTGAAGCACAGATGTTGCAGTTCGCCCTTGCATTAAGGCACTGTGGGGCGGCTGTGGGCACATCACCAGCAAACTGTCCACATTGGGGTTCATGAGTGGCTTGGCAGGTTCCCACCCCCCCACCCGATAGAGGTTTTTTCAGCCGGAGAATGTTGGCGAGCTGGTCACAAGAGCAGACTAGAGAGCCAGATAGCAGGGTCCCTNCTCCAGGTTTGACTCATCAGTTCTGAGCCCAGGGTGAAGACTGAATTTCTCCTGGTTACACAGGGTTGCCTGGATAACCTGTGGAAATCTTTATTATTATGGGTGGGGATGAGCCACCTTTCTGATGGGGCCCCACCCCCTGCAGAGTATCATGACATCAAAATGCTCTGAAGGGGGCATGGCCCATCAGAAAGGACCAGGAGAGTCTCTTTGCTCCACCCCTTTTGGGCCAAAGCTGCTGAGAAGGTTACAACCCTAGAGACCAAGATACTGTGCACTACACTTGCATAACCTCGGCACTGCTTCTGGGGGGCCCTGAGGAGTACTGAGGATGAATGCAGAATGGTTGGAAGCCACATTAACCTTTTCTTCCTCATCGTTGCATAAGGCACAAGAGTGGAATAACCGAGAGCTTATTCACGGAACACCCTTCCCCCTTGGAACCTCACCATGTGTACATCTGCGTTTACTTTGACCTGTAGCAATGCATTCACACAAGAGGGGATTCCCTGCATTCCAATGGTCCCTGCCCCTGCGCTATGCTATTTCACACAACGCAAAAAGCCCAGAGGAGTGCCCATGTGATATCCCTGCGTGCAATATTCTGGAAGTAGCATGGAGTGGAGGCAGTCCCTGCTCCAAGGCAGAGAAGGAAGTCCCTTCTCTAGCCACGTCTCTCAAGTCACTCCAAGGTATGAAGTGAGAGAGCAAATGATGTATCAGGGCTTGAAGCTTGTTCCAGGTTAATCAAATCACACAGCACCTTTGCTACTTGAGAGTCAGATCTCTGCAGGCTAAACCCCTTGAACCAGGTAGCAGAGAACAAGGGGTTATTAGGGAGCAAGGGTAACACTCGGAGTGTGCCACTACCCAGTCTAAAATAGGTGAGTGAGGCCCCAGATTCAGGCCCTCTGTTTTTAAGAGTTAAGGCAAATTCCTGCCAGCAGAGAAGGCAGGTGGGGGTAAAGTGCTGCTTGTTCCCACCACCCCACCACTGTGCAAGGCAGGTGGCCATCAAATCTAAAAGAGCAGGAATTTTCCACTCTGATTATCTGCCCAGTTAAATTCCATCAAACCCCCACCTTCCTGTGTCCACTGAGGAGTTTCCTAAAAGCAACGACTGCCCTGAAACTGAACCACCGTGAGGAAAAGGCTGGAGCACCTTGCAGCTCTATCTAAATATAGCGGCAGCTGGAACAGCTCCCAGCTTTAAAGCAAAATTAACAGCAAGACTTGAGTGGGGAACTTCACACCCATCCCAGTGTGGTTCCATCTGATTGTGGTTGTGCTGCTTTCCCCTCCCCGTTGCAGAGATGCTGTGGGTAATGTTGGCAAAACCGGAGCACCTTCCCTCCAGCACCAAGTTCCAATCCCCCCCCCCCCCAACTCATCTTAGATAAGGCTACAAGGCTATGCCTGTGTGTGGGATAAAAGTGTGTGTGTGTGTGTGTGTGTGGAGGGGGGGTGTTTTAAGGATTTTTAAAGAGGTGTTAATATTATTGTTGGGCAAGAGGGGGCAGCTAATAAATAAATAAATAATTTTTGAGACTCAATTCTATTGGTAGCTGGTGCTTAAAATTTTGGGTGAGACAAGGAGTGGAAGTGAGAGGGGAGCAGTGTACCCCAATACACACCTGCACATGCCAAATTAAATCAATGCACACAGGTGCACCCCCTCACCCACATGCTCACACACCTCAGTTTTGCCCCTTCTGCCACCTCAAAGGAAACCTGCTCTCTGCCCTGGGAGCAGCTGCTGCTGTCGGAGAACTCAGACAGGCTGGGTCCATGCTAGCCCCAAGCAGCTGTGAGCAATTTCTGTGCTTCACCTGAAAACAGTTCCCGTAGCACAGGCTGCTGTGCTGTTGATAAAGTGCAGAGAGGGGCGGCTCAATCTCTCGTCCTTCTTTGCACTCCATCCAGCCTGTACTTGAGCAGGGCCGGCCGGAGGCATGTGCCACCAGTGCCCAGGCACATGGCCCCCTGGGGGGAGGGGCCCCGCGCCGCCATGGGCTAGAGACTGACAGATGCTGCCGGGTTTTGTTTTTTCCCCCACTGGGTGTCTCTGAGTCAGTCCTCATATGGGGGGGGGGGCGTAAACTTCCTGGCAATCCCTGGTCAGTTATATGCTGCAGAGCTGAGCTGACACAGTCAAGTTGCAGGTAAGTAACCAGCTGCCCCTCATGCCCTGAAAATCCCCCCCCCCCCCCGCCAATTCTAGATAGTGCCAGCCAGCCTTTGGGGCCCTGCAGCAAGGCTCGGCACATGGCCCCTAAAACCCTTGGGCTGGTCCTGTACTTGACGGACTCTAAGCAGGTGTAATACAGAGCTTGCTCACTGCAGTTTATGCATAGAGCAGGATTTGTTGGTGGGGCTGCACCCCCTTAGCCCCTATAGATGAACCAACACTTTTATAATCCCATAAACTGTGAAAGCAACTAAGGCATGCAATGTGTGTCAAATAATAATCTGGCTCATGGCCCCATCCACAAATTACATGACTCCACTTTGAGTCCCAACCCAAAGTTTGGGATCCTCTGGATTACTATTTTGTCATGTTCATTTTAGTCAATGTCACAGCCAAGGTCGGGGGGGGGGGGGGGAACCGAAGTCCCAGAAAGGCCAGTGGAACAGAGACCAGCATTGGGGGAATCTCAGCCTCTCTCCTAACTGCAGAGGAGATATTTGAAACCCTGGCTCTGCTCAAAACCAGTTGCAGGGATGGGAGTGGAGGGAGCACAGTACTCCAAACAGGACAGCAGCACCTTTCACTTCTGCCTCTTGTGATCAAGCTGCTCCAGCCCCTTGCTGTTGTCTGCCTGCCAGAGAGTTGTACTGGCTCCTGTGCCTGTTTGGGCTACTTCTCACCTCCTCTCTCCCTTAGTGGGACATGGGGACCCAAGGCTTGGGCAGCAAGAGGGTAAAGGAGGAGCAGAATCAGGCAGAGCAATTGCTACCAAAGAAGCCAGCAAATTCCTCAGCTGCCAATTTAAAATTTCTCTTTCTTTCCCATCCCATCTTCACTGCAGCAAAATCAGGAACTTCCCCATGGCAGCTAGGTCTGGTCAGCACTACACAGTGCCCTCTCCTCCAGTGCATTCAAAGATGGGTAAGGTACGAGGTGAATGTTGACTAACCCCTGAGAATTATTGGCTTAACGTGAAGCCCAGAAATTATGCTTGAGAACCCTCATAGATAAGTGGTAGTAACCTCACCCCAGATCCAAGCTCTCTCTCCCAAGCTGGGGGGGGGAAAGGGATATTCAAAACTGAACCCCCAAGCCAAATTTTGCAAATGGACCCCCATCTATATCCATGGTTCTCAAACTAGGGGGCATGGAAGAACCACAATTGACAAACACTAGCTTCTCTCTGTTAGGTGAAATCTCCAAAATAGTAGGGTGGCAAGGGGGAAGAGCCCAAAAACCAGGAAGAGACGAAGGAGAAGTAATAGGAAGGCGAGAAAGGAAGAGAGGGAACAAGGCGTGTTGGGTTGTTCCGGTGAGGCAAGGCCTCAGTTACTTACTACAAATAAAGTGAAGGGGAAGTGTGAATCGGAAAAGTTTGAGAACCACTGGTCTATATAATAGCCCAAATCAACCTTCCTGCAACTCCACCTCCCACCAGTCTTCTTGCTCCATCCCAATGTGTTTTTGGAGAGTTTGAACTCAAATTTTACAAAAATGGCCCATCTTCCTTATGGGCCAAAGCAAAACCTAGAGACACTCCCTCCCCTTCCCGACTCTGAATTACAGATCCCAGTTCTGCAGTTTGATCCCAACTCTAAGTTTACCCAAGCCCATTTGTGGGCATCAGTAGCTGCACCAGAAAAAGACTCTGAAAGCTTGGGACACTGGAGAGCTGGGGCTAGCGGCACACATTGTTATGATGTGAGTCATCCCTCTCCAAAATAGAAGCAGCTGGGCTTTGAAAGATTGGAAAAGTTTGTCAGAATAAAGCAACTCTTTCAAGTGAGAGCAGCTTGGGAGAGGGGGGAGAGTGAAGGGCTATGATGAGTGGCAAAGTGGAGCAGAGGGGGTTTTCCTTCCCCTTCCTAAGGGCTGCTTGAGACACAGTGATGGAAACATCCTGTCAATCATGCAGGCCTATTTAGCACTTTCCCTGTGATGTTGTTCTCCCTCTGTCTCTTGAGTTACCATACCTCCCCCTTTAAAAAGAGGATGCTTATGAAAAATACATGGTGCAGGGCTGCAGTCATTCCAGTGCAGCCCTACACCATGTATTTTTCATAAGCATCCTCTTTTAAAGGGGAGGTATGGTAGCCCTACCTGTCTCTGCTTGACATTTGTTCACATAAGTACCAAACTCCTGGGTCCAGAATAAAGTGAAACTGCATGAGTAATGGGAGCTCATGACCGGGATCCATTTTGTGAATCCATTTTGGATCCCAGTCAGGAATCAGGCCGGCAGGCCTTTAGACATGCTGGCCTGATTCTGGAGGGGGATTGGGGAGGGGGTGGGGCTGTGCGGGGAGGGGACGGGGCTGCGCGGTGTGACGTGTGGCCGCACAGCTCCGCCCCCCGTGCTCACCCGGCCACCCGCCTTCTGGGAGATGGGTGGGCGCAGCAGCCAATCCGGCCGCTGTGCCCGATCCCGGACTGTGGCCGGGACCACAATCCAGCCAGGCTGCAGGTAACAGACATTACCTGCGACCCGTCCTGGATCGTGGCCAATCCGAGCACACTTGGGGCCCGATTCCACCATGTTTTCGGACCTCCGGGCGGCCGGAGGTCCGAAAGAAGCGTGGTCAATGTGATTCCCGCCAGGTATTTACTGGGGTGAACATCTGGCGGAAATCCCTTTAGATGTTACAGTAGGAACGGCCACCACAGGGGATTCACTGTGGTTGACCGTGGTATCAAAAAACCCGCGAGGAGAGATTAGACGAGACGCCGCCAGCAATCGTGCGCATGACATGGCGACGCGCATTCTTTTCAAGCCACAAACTGACCGGGAGTCTGATCGAGGTAGGTCATTCGCGGCTTGAAAAGAATGCGCGTCGCCGTGTCATGCGCGTGATTGCCAGCGGCATCCCCTCTAATCTCTCCTTGCGGGGTATTTGAAACCCCGCGCGAGCCCACCGCGCGCTCGTCTGAAAACGGCCCTAGCCATGAACTCACTGGGTGGTCCTGGGCAAGTCACTTTTTCAGCCAAAGTTCCCCATCTATAAAACGGGAATAAGAATGGCTTTGGCTGAATATTCTAAACCCCTGGTGGCCCAGCAGCATTAGGTCTCCTGGGGTTCCATATTGCTAGTGGCCTCCCCAGAAGCAGTATAGAATACCGTCACCTCTCCCACACCATCTCTGTGTTCCCTGGAACTTAGAGCTAAGTTTGAGTTGCTACTTTAAAAGGCTCTACCTGCCACTGAAGGAGAAGTTTGAAAACACAACTTGAGTTTAACTGAAGTGGCCTCATCTGCTTCTGTTTGCAAAAAAGCCTAGCACGAGAGTTCTGAAAGCCCTGTTCGCCTGAGTAGGTACTAATGCTAATCATGGTATGTTACATGTGTATCTATCCATCTTAGATACTTATATGCCCCTGTTACCATAGCATCTCACAACCTTTAATGCAGCTGTTAATCCTAACGCGAAGCAGGGAAGCACCATCATTTCCATCGCGCAAGGGAACGGATGGACTTGCCTAAAGCAGGGCTAATCAACCCCTGGTCTGCGGGCCAAATACAGTCCATGGCTGTTTTTTATTTGGCTTCTTTCCAATTTCTGGATCTGACCCATGAATCCAGCCCCTTCCCTCAAACACTGACAGAGAAAGCCGAGAGGGAAGAGAGGAGAGGAGGACAAGCCCCGAGGACAGGGAATAGCTCCATGACATAGATCAGGGGTGGGCAAACAGACGCTCAGGAGCCACATGCAGCTTCCAGCCAGTCCCTGTCCCAAGCCCCATGCTGCCTTAATGATCCCGTGTCTCACTTGGGGAACTGTCCAACGAGCCGAGCCTGGTGGGAATTCGTAGCCTTTGGCACTGCGGGATTCTCCGAGAGGTAAATAACGCACAGCTTCCATCTTGTGGGAAGGGGGAGGAAGTGTGGTTCTTTGCCAGCAAACATGGACGTCGGACTCCAGCAGTGTACGTTTTCACCACCCTGCCGGATGCATATGTTTGCCAGCAAAGACCCAGACTTTCTGCCCCTTCCCATAAGATGGAAGCTGCGTGTCATTTGGCTCCCACGCTTCCCCGCGGAGCCAAAGACTGCACATGGTCTTGTCAGAAAGCACCCTTTAGCTCACCCAAGTCTCAGCAGCTGAATCACAGCAAACTGCAACTGTGCATGAACAAATGGCCGCTGGGCTGTTCTACACATGCGCAGACTGACTTCCCTTTTCAAAAGGGAGTGACACTGCCGGCACCATTTTGGAAAAGGGATGCACATGCGCAGAATGGCCTGGTGCCATTTTGTGAATGGGCAGTTTTTCTTCCCCCGCCCTCCTCCACCTACCCCTGGCGTGGAGTTGGTGGCTGCAGAAAAGGAGAGAGAAAGAGACAGACAGATGCAGGACATGACACTGCGCAGGATGCAGCGCGCACACACATGTAAGTAAATCAAGAACAAAATCTTGATCAAGAAAGCGTCAAAAAATACTACACAGTTTTTTTCGATTATCATGGAAATAGAGCTGAGAAGTTTGATTCTCATTGAGAATCGAGGGGTTGGGGGGACGAGATTGAGTTTCAGCCCTACCCCCTACCTCCAAATCCTATCTGTTCGATGGAACTTGTACTATTTTTCAAAGTGATCTGTAGGAGCAAAAAGGCTCCCCAGGCCTGGAAATTAGTGGCCAAACAAGGAATTGAACCTCTCAAGAGTCCCAGAATCATGCCCTTACCACTGGGCAAGCCTTCCTCTAAGCACCAGCACTGCTAAGAAAAGGAAGGGAAGATAGTCTCCAAAGGGACTGTTCCTTTTGGAGTTACGCATGGGTAGCTCTGGGGGGATGCTACCCCTTGTTCCTTTCCCCCCCCCCATCTAAAAAGAGTCCAATTCAGAGAATCATGGGGCCCTCCCAGCAGTAAAGCCATGAGCATAATTAAACAGCACCCAGGAGGGGCCACCAGTTCAGGCAGGATCCCATTGGGAAGATGGGCAAAATCTGTTGAGAGAAGCATCTCACTTCACTGTCAAGTCATTGGAGGGTGGGAGCCTTCCCCTACAATCTGACCTCCCTGTTCAAACATCAGCAAAAACATGGCAAGGCCCAAGGAGGGAGAGTGTTGGAATTGAAGTCACGTCCCTTTAACAAATGCCACTGTGGAAAGAAAGCCGGTGTTAATATTGAACATTATGGCCCCCAAGGAATTTGCTGGGTGAGGAATGGTCACAATTTCTCAATGGAAATTACATGCTTCCCAGCTGTCCGCAGTAATCAGTACGCTGAAACTCCCTGCTCACCAGGGAAAGGAATCAAAATAAATGAATAAATATGGCGTCTGCCCTGTTCATAAGGGAGCAATGGGGTGCTGTAACAACCAGCTCAGAGATAAATGNTTTCTCAATGGAAATTACATGCTTCCCAGCTGTCCGCAGTAATCAGTACGCTGAAACTCCCTGCTCACCAGGGAAAGGAATCAAAATAAATGAATAAATATGGCGTCTGCCCTGTTCATAAGGGAGCAATGGGGTGCTGTAACAACCAGCTCAGAGATAAATAAGGGCTTTACCAAGGGATGATGGGACAGGGAACTGGAAACTCCACAATGAGTAAGAGCACTAAGAACAGATTAACCATGTTAACCTCATCTGCTCTTACCACCCACATGGTAAACCTGCTCCCTCCAGATACATAGGGGAAGGCTTCCTCCTGAAGGGCAGTAGTATAATGTTGGGGGATATTTGCACGGGCTGGAGCAGAGACAGCAGGATATAGAGTGTTGTAGAGGTAGAGCCAGAGAGATGCTGTAAGGACAGGCTCAACATCAGAAGGATGCGTAAGAAGGGTTTAATCTGTGCCAAAGCTCAGCCCAGCACCTCTTCCAGATCCTGTCTCTGCTGCCATTCTGAGAGTTTACCCGTGGTCAGATAAAGCTTGTTGGAGGCCAGGACTGATGCAGTCATTGAATAGCTGTTTGGTGGCAAAACATCAATGCCAAAACACCTGATTGGGGGGGGGGACAGCAGCACCCCTCCCCACCCACCTGCTGGTGCACCAACTTCAGACCCCCATCTCCTCCCCGATAGGACTGGGGCTACTGCATATGGGTATGGAGGAGGCTGCTGTTGCCATCCATCAGCTGTTTAGCAGGGAGTGTGTTTTGCCATCCAACAGCTGATCGGTGCTGTACTGCCAGCCCTACCCCCATCCCTATCAAACTTAAACCGGTCCGGAGCAAAGGCTGGCAAAGGAAGGGCAAAAATGAGGCTGTTGGGGTGGAGGAATCTAGAAGGGAAGCTCCTGACCCCTTTGGAACACATCCATCCTCCCACGCTTCTGCGCTGAAGGGGCAGAGCTTTATAAACGAAGCACTGGTGCTGTGTAGGTAGAACTGGAATGGGGAGGGGGCTATCCAGGTTGAGGGAGAGGGTGAAGCAGGGGCAAGGTCTGGAGGTCCATCAGAGCCCGAGCAATGTGAGCATATTCCGCAGGTAGTGTAAAACTTTTCAGCAAAGCATTTGGCAGGCAGGGATAGCGGTTGGGTGGGGTTTGTTTTTTTTTTAAAAAAGGGATTTTAATGTTTTTGTAAGCTGCCCTGAACCTTCAGATAAGGGTGGGGAAGAAATTTAAAGAAGTAAAAAAACAAATAAAATAAAGGCAGAGAGGAGGCTAATCTCTTGACGCGGATGATCCTGCCAGTTATTGGCCGGTCTCTAACCTTCCCTTTTTAGGGAAGGTTATTGAACGGGCTGTGGCATGGCAGCTCCAGGAACATCTGGACCGCACCCGTTTCCTTGACCCCTCCCAGTCTGGGTTTCGGCCTGGGTATGGTACGGAGACAGCATTGGTGGCCTTGGTTGATGACTCCGTCTAGTGTTTGACCAGGGTCGTCAGGCCTTACTGGTCCTGCGAGACTGTTCGGCTGCGTTCGACACAGTCGATCATGAGGTGTTGGTGACTCATCTGCGGGACTGTGCTGGAATTGGCGGAACAGTCTTGGATTGGTTTCGTTCGTTCCTGGTCGGAAGAACTCACGGGGTGGTCTTGGGGGAGTGTACTTCTTCCCCCTGGGACCTCACATGTGGAGTCCTGCAAGGTGCCATTCTGTCCCCCCTCTTGTTTAAGATCTATTTGCAGCTGTTAGGAGAGATCGTGAGGGGGTTTCAGGGCATGCAGTGTCATCAG
>QEPC01005041.1:2374614-2387915 GCA_003113815.1 Sphenodon punctatus | reverse complement strand
ATTTATTTGTGTGTTTTATGTTGTAAGCCGCCCCGAGATGCCGTGTGCATGAGGGGGCGACTAATAAATGTTTATAATAAATATAAAATAAATAAATAGTATGGCACCCTTCAGCCACCACAGGTCCTCCGTAAACCAGAGGAACCTGCATTGCCAGCACTCAGGGAGTAGACACTTAGGAGCCGCTCGGTCAATGGCCACAGTCAGCAGAGCATTCCAAAAAGCCAGGAGGTCATCAAGTGGATGGTCATCGAGCTCAGAGGGTAACTCCCCAAGAGCATTCTGCAACCTCTCTGGTTCCATAAGACTCCAGGAACAAACCAGCCAAACTGTTCCTGTACCTTTCCGGGGGCAGGTATGTGCTAGAAGACCAGCCTAACAATGGCAGAGCTGACACATCCCCAACCAACAGTTCCCCCGCCTCAAGGCCTGTGCAAAATATCAGGTCTTGGGTATGCCTCCCATCATGTGTCAGGCCAACAACCACTTGAGACAGTCCCATGGTTGTCATGGCAGCCATGAACTCATGCTCCACTCTCCTAAGGCTGGTGTTAGCATGAATGTTGAAGTTCCCCAGGACCACCATCCTCGGGGACTGCAAGACCACCTCCAACACCAGCGCCACTAGAGCATGCAGGGATGTTCCCATACAGGTAGGTGCACGGTATACTAGCAGCAGCCCCAAACTGTCTCTGGTCAAATCAATCACAAGATGGAGACCCTCAATGCCTGACAGTTTGCATTGGATACCTCCTCACAGACAACGTATCCTTAAAAATAATGGACCATTGTTGACTTATTTACAACTGACCTCACGTTGAGCAGCATCAAACCCAGGCCAGGAGCCCTCTGATCATCAACCACCTCACTGCCCGCCCGAGGGCCAGCGAGAGGGACAGGCACCAAGCACTTGTCTCATCTCACAGATCTAACCAACCTCCCAGAGAGACCATAATTTCCCCAGTCCATCAGGACCCCAATGGCTGCGGACCCCGTCTCGGGCGTCCCCGCCTCCCGGTAGCTGTCCTGCCTGGCAGGCAAGGGTGACATCTCCCCCGCCTCCCCCATTCCCTCCATTTCACAAGGGGACAAGTAACAGCCCTCCCATATAGGTCAACCCCCCCCACTGGGGGAAAGGACCTACTCCCCTCCCCTAACTGAGTCCCTCCCTCCCCCACTCTCACTGGGGCAACAGGACAGTCCCTAAAAACCTCCCAAAAGAAAACAAGAATCCCCCACCCCTAAAACCACCCTCCGTAAAGAAAAAAAATAACCACCCTCCCAACCAAAACTCCACCCCAAAACTAATCTACCAGCAGCCAGAATCCCCACAAGCACACCCATCTACCCACCCCAAAACCCGGAAGCTCCCAAAGATAACCCGGGACTACTTCCGACCCACCCTCAACACAACCAACAAATACTCCCCCAGCCGCCACTGGCATGCAGCTCGTGGCACACAGCTTGTGGTGCTCGCCACTTTCAGCTTTCCCTGCCGGGTGCACCTGAAAGGGGATCCCTGGCCCTGCCCCCGTCTCCCTCTGCTACCAAGAGGGTAGCTGCAGGGGTCTTTTCCCACCCCAAGTCCAATACATTTTACATCCCTCACTGCTAGCTATCCTCCTGTGACACTCAGTCTCTTTCTGCTGGCACATGACCCCTTTTGCCCTTAGTGCAGAAAGGGAGAAAGTGCCCGACACTGACCATTAACACCCCCTGACTCCAATACTTATTATTTGTCATTGCAGAACTGGGCCCAGCAGTTTTCAGGGAGGGGGACAGAGCAGCAGCTGCTTGCACCAATGCTACATTTGGCCCAAACATCCATTAGAACTCAACATGGTCAACATATTCACAGCCCTCCCCAGAGTCTCTCCAGCATGGGGGAAATTAGCAGCACAGCAGGGGGAACAACAGCTGGAGACAGCCACACATTTTCAAATTTAAATTAAAACTAGCTCCAAAATGCTCAGATGCATTGTCCTTGTTTTGCAACTATGGTTCAAACACAGACACTGGAGCGCTGGGCTATGGGTGGGTGGGTGGGGTCTAGCTACACTCAACAGGGGGTGGGGTTTCCCGATGCCAGTGCCTTAATTCTGCACTTCTCAAACTTTGGAAAGCGGTGTGCCAGAGGGACATTCAAGCATCCCAATTCCCATCTGTGAACTCCGTCAACAGCACGAATGCTTTGCTTTTGGGTTTATCACATGGTCGTATTTTTGGTGACATCAGAGCATATCTAACAAGTGGCATCACCAAGGTGGGCAGTGGGAGAGGCAAGCCAGGTATTTGCAGTGGGTGCTGCAGCTGTTTGAATCTCTGGGTGGTAACCATGACAGCTGAAAGTCCCTGAATTTCTGCACCACTTGGGGTGTTAACCAAGACATAATGTGAGTCACTAGGTTGGGTATTAATGATCCCTTATGTCTCTTTGCACAAACACGGTTTTCTCCATGCATGTTGTGATCCCCAAAATCGCAGACAGTGCACAGCTTTGCACAGAGTTGTTACATGTAGATAAGTCTATTGCTGCACTGCCAATATGTGGTCCCAAAATAGGCATCCCTTGCATCACAGGGTAGCTTCCAGCCAACAGCTGCTGTGAGGACTATGGAAAATACAGGTAAGCCAAAATACATAGTTGCATTTGCATAAATATTTGTAAAACCAGCTACATGCCCCAGTTGACATGGTCATTTTCAACACATGATGGATTTGCACAGAGATACGGTTACGTCTGGTAACACCGTTGGTAACCAATGGATACTGGATAACATTTTAAAATCCAGGCACCTTGTCTCTAGGTAGTGCACACAGGCACCCAGACGCTGGGAATGGTACGTATCCCTCTCACTAGTGCACTGGCATGTGCTTTCTTGCTGTGCTCAGCAGAGGAGAGCGTGTAAGTCTCCGAGGCAGGCCTGGGCTTGGGAACCAAGGAGCCAGCAGGGAGACTGCTCCTGTAATCACACGCCCTTCCTCTCCTCCCCCAGCCATTAGGCCAGGGCTCTGCTGTGCCACTAACGACTTGACAAGCCAGGCTCTTGGGACTCTCCTCGTTAAGGTAGGGTTAATGTGTGTTGTCAAACACAGGTCAGGGTTTAATCTCCAGTATTATGGGCTCTGTGGGAGCCGCAGCTGCTTGGAGAAGAGCACCAGTGAAGTGCCCTCTTGATTGCAGGTAGATAATAAGCTTTGGCTGTCTCTAACAGACACCATCAATCAGGGGCTGGTTTGTCCAGGGCACCACGCTGAGATGACTGCTGCAGAAGGCTGCACTATCAAAAAGCCTGGGAGGGTGTCCCCTGCAAGGCGGCACCAGGGGAAGAACAGAACTAGTGGATAATGGGGCTCAGCTCCACTAGCAAATCCTGCCTATATGGTTGTGTTACAGGGGCAGATATTCCTTGCCCTGCATCGCCTCTGCAGGGAGCAGGCCAGCTGCTACTGCCAGGGCCTGAGAACTCCACAGGGCTGAACCCAACCTACCTGTGCACGGCTGCAAGCAAGCTCCGTGCTGCACTTGCGTATATTCGTATTCGGGAATCCATGTACCCTGCATTTCCCCCTATTGCCACAGGGGAAAATGCAGTGAACACGGGGCCCTGCTTTTAGTTCCCTGAACAGCACCTGCTGTGCTGTGGGTGGAGTGCAGAGAGGAGCCAGGAAATGAGCAGGTTGCCAAGGAGGCAGGAGGTTTGCTGTAGGTTCTCTTTTCAGGAAAGAGGGAGATATCAGAGACACAAAACTGGAGCGTGTCTGAGGAGGATGTGCGAGTGTGATTGAGGGGGCTGACGCATGGGGTGGGGGGAGTGTCAGACAAAAACAGAGCCAAGGGGATAGGGCTGTGTGAGAGCGTGCGCATGAATGGGTTTGGTGTATATAGGAGAGAGTTTCATGAAGCTGAGGGGGACATGTGAGCGAGGGGGGCTGATGCGTAGTCTGTGTCTGAGAGTAAGGGGGCTTGGGATGTCTTGGAGAGTGTTTTTAAATGAGAGAGGCTGTGGGGGGTGGGATCTGTGGCCAAAGGCAGCTCCCAATGTGGCTAGCACAGTAGCCAACTCACACTCCTCCTGCCACAGCCCATGGGGGGAGCATGCCAGGCTGGCCTTTGAAATGGACATGTCTCAGGCATGAGTCTGAGTGCCGGGGAACGGGACTCCTCAGTGCTCACAGCCAGGTTCTGTGACTTGCATAGGCCATGTCCCCTGCCCATAGTGCCTATGAGTGGGGGACCGGTCTCCTGATGTGAGTGACCGCCCCAGTTCATAGAGGTAGCGATACGCGGGCACCCATTGTCCTGCACTATTTTGGCTTTACCTGCATGATGCACTGTGATGGCGCGGGGTCCATTTCTCAGCAATGTGCTGTGAGTGGCCATGAGCAGATGCTGCGGGGTTTACAGGAGCATGCATCCCCTCACACCACCTTCAAATGGGTGGTCCGATGAGTGGCTCCTAGGTGGCCAAGTGTGGTAGCATCTCTATTAAGAAACACCTAGTGTTTGTGGGGAGGGAGAGGACGAAGGGATTGTACTTAAGGGCATTTATCTGGGATACATTGTGCCCTTCACACACTCCCTTGACCTCACCAACATTTGGAGTAGAGCTTGCGCTGAGTCACGTTGCAGGAAGACACTGAACTACACTCAGGCAAGACTCTATCCTCCGTGAAGAGAGGCCTTCCACTTTGCTCTCTCTTCCATCCTCAGCCCCTGCTCTCCTTGGATGAGCTTGTCTGCAAGGGGAGAGAGTAGAACAAGGCTCCAGTGCTGTGGCCTAGTGTCTCACATCACAATCCTCCTTCCTGATGTCTGAAGCAGCAAGCCCAGCAAAAGCAACTGCAGATGGAGAGCAGTTGGGTCTCAAGCACCACACTCTCTCCAACCCCTGCAGCCACCTCAGCTCACACAGAGGGTGAACTCGCACATAACTCTGCTAAACTCCGATGTCCATGGGGCCCCAGAAGCTGCATAAACAGCCCCGGCTGATCCCCAGATTGCTGTTGCATGTCAATGAGGCACTCCGCTTTCCAGCCCCACTTTAAACTCTGATCCGACATTTACATCCGATGAACTAGGGATCATCCGAGCTGTTTATACAGCTTCTGGGGCCGTGCAGACATCAGAGTTACGTGTGAGTTCACCCAGACTCTTCACTTATCCAGGGGGCAAGCAGGGCCTCCAGAGGAGTGAAACATGCAGAGGACAGATTTGGAAAACAGGATCTCTGCTGTAACCACTGTTCCAGTTCAAGAGGTAGTCCACTTGCTACCCAAGCAGCACAGGTCTGAACAGCCCGGATACCAGGTAAGGTTCTAGACTATGTTTACAGAAAGCATGCAAATTATTGTTGGCTGTGGAGGTGGGTTCCCCAATACATGCAACCAAGAGGAGGGGGACCACATCAGAGGCAGTGGGCAAGAGAGCCAGCATGCCTCTTTTCTGATATAGCCCCACCCCTTATGGAACATGTGTGGCATCATACATCACTCCACAGGGAGAGGGACCACATCAAATGAGGTGGAGTAAACAGACTGCCTTGCCCTTTCCTGGCAGAGCAGAGTGGCATCATGATACTCTGCAGGACAAAAGGGCCATCATGCCCCCTTCCTGATGTAGCCTCTCCCTTACAGAGCATCGTGACATCACAGCATTCTGCAGGGGTGGAGCCGCAGTGGGGAGGAAGTCCCCCTTTCTGATGCAGTCAATCCCTGCTGCCCCTGGAAGCCCTATTTCTCCCAGTTACCAGGGGCATTCCTTGGTGACCCAGAGAAACCAGGACCTTCCCTGGTACCTGGAGATTCTGGGTCAAAACCCAGAGGGATAGTAACCCTAGTCAGAGCCTTGAGTGACTAGGTTTGCTCCTGGGAGTGCTGTGGAAGCAATACCTGCCACAGATTGGGCCTATCCTGTTGCTTTAGGGTGCCCTTCCTCAGCAAAAGGAGTAGCAAGGTGAAGGGAGATACACACCCAGCTTTTCTTGGCCAAAAGGGACACTCAACAGGCAGTTTAGCAGGTCACAAGTAGGAGGAGCAAAGATGGCAAATCCTCCCCAGCGCCCAAAATATGCAAATCTTAGGAAGGCAACGTCCAGAGTCTTTGCAGAGCAAGGCAGTGGCACAGCAGGGAGATTCTTTAGCTGGGTGTGTTTGCAGCATTCCCCACCTCCCCCCACCCCATGGCTTGCTGTGCTCCTCCGAGCACAGGATCCCAGCAGCATGCCACATGTAGGAACATCTGGCTGCCCCTTTGTAGTCACACAGTTGTCATATTAATCAATGTGCATAAATCAGCAGGGAGCTAATAACCTTTCATCTCTCTCTCCCAGCACCTGTACTCCCTTCTCCTTCCCTCTGCCTATCCCATTCGCTATCATGTTCCCCCCCAGTGCTTCCCAAATCACTTCATTTAAATTAGGTTGAAGAGCCTGGAGTCTTTTAATTGGCAAGTCCTTGCTCCTGCTCCTTTGCCCAAGGAATCATTATTCATGTCACCTCAAAGCCCCACCCCCCGGCCAGGAGATCAACTCATTAGATGAGAAGCCATCAGGACCTGATCCTGCTGCCCCAGCTCAAGCCCAAGTTCCCATTAAGAGTCAATAAGATTTCCCCAAGCACCTGGCCTGGAAGAGCAAGGGGGCAGGGAGCAGGCAAAGTCAGAGTACTGTTCTATCCCTCCAAGTCCACACTGACCTGTGGTGAGAGCAGGATGTCAAGGGACTAATGCTAGCGAAAGAAGGGAAATGCTGCTGCAGGTGGGATTTGGTGGGGAAAAGCTCAGCCTGTAGGAAACTTTTGTAAGATCAGACTTGTGCCAAGCCACCAGCACAAGCCACAGCCACCTCTTGGAACAAAAAGGTGCTCCAGCTTTGGCCAATCAGCTTCTTACAGGGCAACAAGCCACTTGCTATAGCTGGAAAGGTGCTTTGGCCCCAGAACAATCAGCTCCAGCTCCCTGCTGATCAGCTTCCTCTGCACAAGCCTGAGGCTTGGCTTCCTGCCGATCAACTCCAGCTCTCCTCTGACCAGGTTCTTGTAGTGCCAGCTCCAACCCTGGCTGGAAAAAGACAGAGGCTTGTGCTACAGGCCAAGAGCAATCCTGTACCTAATTCCATTCTCTTCCAGGCTGGAATTAAAGGTTCATTCCATAAAACACTCTTCTTCCTTTCAAACTCTCCACTTTTTCCTTAATCAATATTACCCCATTGCAATTCATTCACACAGCTGCCTAATACCCTGCATTTCAATGGTCCATCTCTTGCATCAGGTGATAGAAAGCAAGGGGTCATCAAGAAGCACTGTGAATGGCAAGGATTTCACCCAACCAAATGTGGGTTTGTACCCCTACCCATTGTAACATAGGCTGTTTTTACATAAACAAAGTTAACTCAAATTAGTTTTAAAATCTAGATACATTAATTCAGGAATAACTGTTTACACAATCATTTTTAATCAGAAATAGGAATTAATCCTGATTTGCAGTGTAAACACATTAATCTGGATTAGAAGTCACAGAAGGCTGCAAAATCCCATGGTGCAGTACAACCAGATTTCAGCATCCTCTTCCATTCTGATTTCTGGGAGTACAGCAGTCACCTTGCAAAATGGAGATGTAGCAGGGGTAGGGTTCCCAGGGTAGAGTCCCTGCAGGATCAGACCCCCCCCAGCTGTCACTCAAGTAGGGAAATCAGCTTTCATACTTTAGAAATTCAGCATAAGTCTTTATTGTTCACAAGCAGTTCCTGTATCCAGGCTGCCAGCTCAGTGGCCTCTCACACTGCAGGACAAGGTTAGTCTTTCAACAGCTACATAAGCATCAGCAACAACCACCCCCAAAGTCCATGCTAGCCAAGCCCACAGACCCCTGACTCAAAGTGAAACTTTTCCCACCTCCAGGCAACAGGCTGCTTCCTGGGCACAGCCTTCCCCAGTACCTGGGTCCACTTGCCTCCTTCTCTGGTTCTCTAGCCTTCAGCACCCTGGAGCACACAGAGTAGACGGTCCGGCTTCTTCCCCAGCACAGAACCAGGAAATGTTATTTCCTCAGTAACTAGGCAGAGACTACTCCTCTCTTTTGCTTCCAGACTCTTATATACCCAGAGTTGGTGTGGCCAGCTTCCTTGGCTGTCTACTCTTAAAGGACCAGTGTCCTTCCCACTCTGTCCCTTTTTCTCCCAGCCTGTTTCCAGCTCAGACTGGTCCCTTGCTATGGGCAGCCCATATGCATACGATGTCCATATGCATGCATACAGCCTTCTGGCTGGCCCACTCAGCCCCTCTCTTAAAGGGGCAGCAGCCTCACAGGACTGCTCCCTGCTACAGGAGGAAGTCTTCACCTTGACGTGGCGGATTTTAAATTTAGCAAGCCAAGCACAGACTGCTGGAAAAACTGTGGGATACCACAGAGATACTGACGTCTAGAGGGGAGATATGTCTATCTGCAGCACCATACGGCCGTTTTTAGATGAGCCTCCTCTCTTTGCAGATTTCTCCATCTGTTTTCAGCAATCTCGCAGGGTGGGGGCAGTTTCTACGTGCCTCCCCGCACCGGGAGTCACCCGGCTGCCAATGGAAACAGCGGCGCCAGGCAACTCGTGCATTCTTTTTAAATCCGGACTTGTCAAACTAGTTTGACAAATCTGGATTTAAAAAGAATGTGTGAGCTGTCCGGTGCCACTGTTTCCAATGGCAGCCAGGCAACTTCTGATGCGGGGAGGCACGTATAAACTCCGCCCCTCCCATGAGTTTGCTGAAAGCAGATGGAGAAATCCACGAAGAGAGGAGGCTCGTCTAAAAACACGCTGTGGCACCTGGAACTCAATCCAGATTAACTGTTCACATGATCACTAATACAGACTGAGTTTAATCCGCATTAAAATAAATCCTCGAAAATTAGGTTTCCTGAACTTTTGAATCTGGGGTCATTAATTCGGACTAAAGTGTTCACACGATCAACTTCATCCACATTAAGAGCTGCTTAATTCAGATTAATGCTCATGTAAAAAACAGCCATAGCATTGTGTGAAAGAGCCCTCAATGTGAGAGACTAAACAGATTCAATTTTTTATGGTTGGAATTAGGGTTACTACCTCTCACAATTTGACCATGAAACTGCCATAGGCCAAAGTGGGAGTCTCAGGGTCAAACTGCAAGAAGTGACAAGCTTAGCTGGGAGTGGGATAAAAAATAAGGCAAAATGTGGGAACAGGAAGGGAATGGGAGTGGTTGCTTTAGAGATGGACAAAACCAGGATTAAAAACTTTGGCAGAGATCCACAAACCAATTACTCTGGAGTTGCTCTATTGGGACCCTAAAAGCTTCAACTTCAACTCCAGAGTAGGTGTTTTGTGGACTGCAGCCTTAGCCTGCGCAGGGCTCTAGAGCCCAACTTGCCATCTAATGGATACCAAGGAATGTGCCACTCCAGACATGTTAGGGAATGCTTTTTATGGCAGAGGTGATGATTGCATTTAAGGGGGTCCCCCCCAACCTTGCCCCCAGTGCCCCCAAAGCAGGAGCCCTGTCCCTTTAATCCCCACCCCTACTGCTGAAGCAGAGGGGCCTCAAAGGGATACGAGGCTCAGTGGAGTAGCAGCAGTGGTAAGACTGATGATCTCCTTCTCTGGGCCTCTGAGAGGGGCCCACCACTCAGTCTGACACCTACACTGCTGTTCAATGAACAGCATGAGACATGCTCCGGAAGCAGTCTTCTCCTGGAATGCCATCCCTCAGAGTGAGAACCCACTAGGCTCACCACCGTTGAAAGTCTGGAGGATACGTGCCCCCATTATATTATTGTTATTGTTTACTATTTATATAGCACAAGCAATGTGCCTGGCACTGAACAATCATGGTCACAGAGACAGGCCCCTGCCCTGAGGGGCTTACAATTTAGTAGAGAAGAGTGGAGTCAAGGGAAAGGGGAATATAGGGAGAGGCATACATTCACAAAATAGTTGCAGGTACACATGTTTGGCTTGGTTAGTTTAGCCATGCTTAGCTGATCCATGTGTTACATCTGTGCTCAGTGGCTGGAAATTCTCGGCTGCTCCTTGAGGGGCAATATAGCTCTGCAGCACCCCCTGCAGGATTATTTGTAAACTGCACTTTCAAGTGCCATGTAAGGAGGAATGCCCCATTATCCCTGCTGGAGGAGCAGTGGATGCAGCCGGGCAGGTGGCTTGGAGCAGCTCTGCAATGTGCCCAGCGCTGATTTGGCAAAGGTAACACAAACAGGCAGCTGCTTCTGCTACTCGCTTCATCTCCTCAGAGCAGAGAGGGGGAAAAATATCAATGAACCACCCAAGTTGTTCATTAACTGCTGTTGTAATCCCTCTTTTGTCCTATCGAAGCCCTAATGAGAGAGATACCCGGCTTAGCAATGCCCAGAGGAGCCTGCGATACCCCGAGCCTCCCGCTGTTCACTGCAGCAGACACCAGTCTTGCCAACTCACTACCTGAAAAAATGAGAGAGATGCAGGCCAAGGAGAAAGCTGGTAAGCCCAGCCAGTGGTACAGGCTGGCAGTCTGAGCCACTAATGATAGAGGGGGTGGCTGAAGCTGGCAGGGGAGGAGATGTAGTACTCCCAGTGAGGGGACGGGTGGCTAGAGCTGGGGGAAGCCTGGCCTCTCAGGAATCCCCCTGGGCTCAGCTGGGAGCTCAATCAATGGCACTTAGAATGGGTTGGAGTCCTGACTTTTCCTTTCACACTGGCAGGGGTGGGAATCCTTTCCCCCACCATGGGCTACTCTGAAAATTAGAACAAGCTCCAAGAGCTATCTAGGACTTGGGGGTAAGGGACTTCATGAGTACACCCAGGGTGCAGGAAGGAAGGGGAGGGTCTAGATCATGGATCTGTCCCCTAGCCTCAAGTGCATGCCCTCATCTCCACTCCCTTCCCCTGAGCTCACTCTTTCAGCACTTCAACGTAGGGGCTGGATCCAGATCCTGCACTTGCAAAGGAGCCAAATTAAAAAAAACAGAAGTGGGCCAGAGGTTCTCAATCCCTGCTTTTCAGGAAGACTTGACTTTGGCTCCTGACCATGATTTTTGGCACTAGGAGCAGTAAGAGAACACTGGCATCCTGGGCTTGCATGATGGACATTGTGCATTTCCACAAAGAAAAAGTAATGTCTGCTTTCAGCCTAAAATGTCTTTTATTATTCTGGGCCAGTGCTCCACAGCTGATCCATGGAAGCAGCTACAGCGTGGCATTTGATCTCTGCTGGCCCTAAGGGGTCCAAGAGAGGAGCTTAAGTGGATTCCCTATGGCCAGGGAATGCACATTATGTTCATCCTTTGGTTCCTTCCTTCCTCCTACCTCCACTCCCTCTTACGCAAAAGACATTCATCTTGTGCGGCTGCAGTCCATGGTGAACACATGCCAAGCAGTGTGCATCTGGCACAGGTGCATGGAGATCCAGAAGAAATAGAAATTGTGGGTTTGCCCATGGGTCCCAAATGCTTTACAGCCCATCACTGACTGAGGAAATACCCAAGAGAGATCCATCGTGACCGGGAGAAAGAGAAGCACAATTTACTCCGTAGTGTGCTAAAGCAGCTCAGACGTCCTAAAGTTAACATGCAAGAAGAGTGCTGGTGAAGCGCCACATACATGAAACCCGAAGCATCCTGCACACCTGACTGGCATAACATGTCTGTTCGGCCAATAGAAATCTGCAGGGTTGCCAGCTCTCCGGAGTTTGTTTGACTTCCTTGATTTTAGGTGTGTGTGTGTGGGGGTGTTATTAAAAGAAAGAAAGAAAGAAAGAAAAAGCCCCAGCTGCTGGACTCATGAAGAGCTCAGACAAATTTCTAGAGTCCTGGAGGTGAAGGGAAGCTTGATGATGTGGCTGGTGGAAACCTGGTGTCTCAGAAACCAGGAGAAACCAAAGCTAAATTTTATAATCTCATGATGAGCTTGCCTAGAGTTGTGTATCAGCCCTGACCTCAGGGGGATTGCTGTCAATGGGAGGTCAATAGAGCCGAGGACAAGGGATGGGATACTCCTGAGGCCAGAAAGCAAAATATTTTAGGTATGCTACTATAGCAACATTGAAGCCGAGTTCCCCGCTTCCCAATCACTTCAATGCAGCTGACGGCAGTGGAGCACTTCCCTAACCAAATCCCACACCCACAGATTATTGCGCAAGTTCCTGCCCTGCCTCAGTCCCTCATTCCTCTGTGCTGCCTTTCTGCACTCCTCAGTCTCAGCCCCTCTTCAGCACGCCTCCCCACGCTCCTTATCAAAGGAGCTCTGGCACGCTACACAACACTCTGGAACTGATTCAATCACTGCTCTTTAGTGTTTTGAAATCTCATCAGACATTATGGAACTGGGCAATTCCACCAGCTTTTCAAATGCCAGTGTCGCTTGGCTAAATCAGTAATTAATGAATTTGCAAAAATGAAAGGAAGTTGCTTTTTCAGCGGAAAGTCTGGGGACAGAAGAAGGAAAACAGCCAAGTGGCTCCAGCAAGTTCAGTGAGACAGTCCACGGAGAAATGGGGATCCTACATTAAAGAAATGAGAGAGATGGGGGACAAAGTAGTGAAGAAGATTATCGGACCAGCTTCTGTTGGTGCATGCAGCTTTGGGGCCACACAGGGCCCTGCATCAGATGAGAAAAGGGCTCACCAAGTGAGAGGGAGCAAGACTAACAGAACAGTCTGGCAAATTAAACTCACAGAACAGTTATTAAACCAGGGCAGTGTTTGCAAAGCACAGATTTGCCAACCTGTTCTAGCAGATTCTCATTCCTCATTGGGTGGTGAGCCCTGTCTCACCCACCCACCCCTGAGAAGAGATCTGGGAAGCTCAACAGCATACATCAGAGGTGAGGAACCGTTTCCTTCCCACTGGCCACTTTGAAAATTAGAAGAAGTTCTTTGAGCCACGTGGGAGCTGGAGATAGGAATGCTTTGTGTGCTCAGGTTGGAAGAGATCACAGTCAAGGGCCACTGGAACCAATGCAGCCCTGCACCATGTATTTTTCATAAATGTCCTCTTTAAAAGAGGAGGCACCCTATGGTAACCCTATAATCTCCATCGCGCCACATCCCCAACCTCATGCACATTCCCTGCCTTCCCCCTGATCGACTCCCCTTCTCCTGTTCCCTCTGGAGCTGTCGCTCTTCTGTTGGCAAAGCCCCCTTCATTCACGACCTCTTCCTCTCTCACTGCTTTCAACTCCTTGCACTTACTGAAACCTGGATCTCTCCCTCAGATACTGTCATCCCTGCCACCCTCTCCTCTGGAGGCTTTTCCTTCTCATACCAGCCCCGCCCCGAAGGCTGGG
>QEPC01005041.1:2247964-2374514 GCA_003113815.1 Sphenodon punctatus | reverse complement strand
CCCCACACGGCCCCGCCCCCTCCCCGATTCCCCACTGGGATCCCCCGGCATGTCTGTTACGGCTTGACGGGGTCATCCCGGTGGAGAATTCAAATTTCATTTTGTGATGGGGCGAATTAGCCCCGTCACGTCTGAAAGCACCCCAAGTTGCGCAACACCGTCTAAGAGATATTTCCTTCACTTTGCATAGATTTGTTGCTCTTTGCAGTTGCAGGGCTATAAGTCACAAGATGGGGTCATGCAATGTGTGAAAAACATTTGGCAACCTGAGATTTAGGGAATGACACAGATTTTGTTATGAAGGGAAGAGCTGCTCCCATGGTCAGCTACAGCACGGGGCTGGGGACCTGGAATCAGTTCCCAGCTCTCTGACACAGATTCTCTATGTGACATTTTAAAATTTATTTTATTTATTTCAAACTTGTATCCCGCCCCTCCTGCCCAAAGGCAGCTCGGGGCGGCAAACAACACAAAAGATTTAACAATAAAAAAACAAATTTTAAAACAAATCATAAAACTCACCCTCCCTCCCAAACCCTATCCCCCACCCTACCCTACCCCTACCCCTTGCCAAAAGCCTGGCGGAACAGCCAGGTCTTACACAAACATCGAAATGACAGGATGGTGGGGGGCAACCGAGCGTCCTCCGGGAGCAAATTCCACAGCATGGAGGCAGCCACCTAAAAAGATCTCACATCAGTGGCCACCCGTCTCACCCGGGGAACACCCAAAAAGGCCCCCACGGACGATCTCAGAGGTCGCACGGGCACATGGGGAGTGAGGCGATCCCACAGATAGGCTGAGCCGTGAATCGAGGAGCACACCCAGACTCCGTAGCTGTGAGACCATGGGAGGGCGAATCCCGCCCCCCCCCCGAGGATATTCAACCACTCCCAGGCCCCCCAAGCCCTCACCCACCATCATCACCTCCGTCTGGTCAGGATTCAGCTGCAGATGGCTCAACCTCATCCAAGCCCCCACAGCTGACCGACACTGAGAAAATAAAGAGACTGCATGGCCTGGGTCGATGGAAAAAGAGAGGTAGAGCTGAGTCAAATCACCCCATACCACTGTGTCTCAGCATCTGTAAAGTGAGGATAAAATACTTTCTCACCCCGTGTTTGCCTCTATATCCTCCTCAGACTGTAACTTTGTTAAGGAAGGAACCATCTTGCACTGAGCATGTATATGACACCTAGTACAACAGGGATTTAGTTTGGGATTTTGAATGCTCCGGTCATACAAATAATGAACCCTAATAGAACTCCAGAGCCCTGCATGCACCTCCCCCAATCTCAGGACAATTAGCAGATTCATTTTATGTCTCTTGCCGGGAGGCTGAGGAGTCAGCGTTTTACCAGCGCTGTCCTGGTTTAATAACTGTTCTGTAAGTTTAATTTCCCTGAATGGGCTGCCCTAAATTTGCTATGCACTCTAACTCAGGGCTTATTCTTGCCCAAAGGGAGTTTAAAACAGTATTTAAAAAGCTGATTACGTGCTGGTTCAAAGCAAGCATCCCACCAGAGAAAAGAGGTTAGGGAACTAATCTAGGAGACCTTTGATCACGTTTGAAATGGATTTAGCCAGTGAAAACAGAATCAGTCCGCCTCTACCCTTCCGTGGAGATTCCCTGCACTGATGTAACTGAGCTAGACAGGCAGGCAGTTTTCAGAGAAGCCCAGATCTGGACAATATGGAAGGAATTTCCAGCTAGCATTCAACTGCTTTGGCAGAGTTGAGCAAGAGCCTAAGGCTACATTGGACCAGCTACCTTGCTTAGGAGATGATGAGTTACAAGAATAAATCATCAATCAATTTGCAACCACCTAGAGAAAAGGACAACACTGAGAATTTCAACAGAGATTTTTCAAGAACAAATCATAACAATCTAGCCATATCTCTTTCTTTGATAAGTTGACAGGCCTAGTGGACAGGGGATGTTGTTCATGTAATACATCTGGACTTTAGGAAGGACATCCACATAAGCAAGCGAGAAAAATCCTAGAACAGGGGAAATACAAAGGAAATAGGTGGATCTGCTACCAGGCAGGTACATAACTGGTTGAAAAGTCACTGTTTCCATCAATGACTTGGATGGAGGAGTGAAGAGTTTACTTATCATATCTGCAGATGATACAAAACCAGAAGGGACTGAAAACCCAATGGAGGAGACGATTAGAATCCAAAATGATCTTGATAAGCTGGACTGAAAACAGTGTGGTAAAATTAATTCAGTAAAGATAAATGGAAGTCATGACACATGGGAGAGAAAATAATTCAATGCACAAGCACAAAATGAGGGATACCTGTCTAGACAGCAGCAGTGAAAGCTCTGGTGGCAATAACAGAATCACAAAGAAAATACTTTTGCCCCACTTGCAAGTTCAATACACCCACACAACACAGGGTCCCAGGGCTGTGGGGGGAGGAGTCACCATGCTGTAGGAGCCCTCCCCTGGGCTGTGGTGTTATTATGTACAGAGCGTTGCCCTTCCTGCAAGGCCTACCTGACAGGCAGTTCCTCCCTCTCTCTCTGAATCTTGAGGGGATAAAAGCCAAGGAGAAGTTTCTGAGAGAGGAGCAAGGGCATTTGCAATGAAAATGAATGAACTGGTAAGAGACAGAAAAGCACTGGCAAGAGGCAAGTTGGGACACCCAATATCTATTAATGAGGAATACCAGGACCTTGAAAAGCTGCATGCCGTGGGTATTATCACCGTGTAAATAATACATTGTGATAATCATCTGCATAATGAGTGACGCAGGCTGGATACTTGATCTACTCACAGACACATCCCTAAGGTACAGGTCTCAAGTTCAAGGCTCTCACTGGGGGAGTGTAAATCTAGATACCTTAAAAAGTAGGAGTGGAGAACCTCTTCCTTACCATGGACCACTTTGAAAGGCAGTACAAAATCTTTTTCCTTCTGTAAGCCAGACCCCCGGGGGGCAGGGCGGGGCGGGGTGGGGGGGCTTAAGGATTTTGCTCAGGATGGAGGAAAAAAGGGTGGGGGTCCAGATCATAGATTTATGCCATAGATCCATCCTGTATCCTCAAGAGCATGCTTTCATGGCTGCTTCTTTTCCCACGAACTCAGTCTTGAAATGCTTGAGGATGGGGCTGGATGTAAGAGCCAGATTCATGAACTGGAAAGGGACCAAAGGAAAAAACAGCCATGGGCTGGATTTGGCCCACAGGTCAGAGGTTCCCCACCCTTGCCTTAAAGGGACCCGATTTCAATAAGGGTTCAGCAGTCCTCTACCATCAAAAAACTCTGAAGGGGGCAGGGCCAACCCAATAGGGATACCACATCCCTTTCTTACATAACCCTGCCCCTACAGGGCATCATGATGGTGAAACCCAAAGAGGTGGCAACCTTAGTCAGGAGACAATAAATATCCCCCTTTTAAGACAGCACTGGTGTCAGCAGCCACATGACACAGGCAACAGCTCAGGGCCTAACCACCCCACCACAGACTGTTTTTCCCTGTACATCTCTTCCTAGAAGGGCTGCGTCCAGCTGTGCCTTGCTGCCTGCCCCTTCATTCTAGACCCCCTCAGCTGCTGCTCCCAGCTGTTCACTGACTTTTTGCTGATTGAGAGAGTGTCCTTGGCTGGGCCTCATCCAACATCTGGCCAATCTGAATGGCTGCTGGTTGTGGCCCACCCCACTTCTAACTGAGATGCAGCAGGGCTGCCTACAAACAGACTACACAACCCAGTGGCGGAGTTGTCTGCACATGGAAGATGCGGAGCAAGACTGAGGCACCTGACAGGCTTATTGACTTGGGTTATTTCAATATGCATGCCGAGGCCAACCTCGGCATGCATGTTGATGCCAACGTAGTAGGGCTACCCTTGAAGACTGTTTGGGGGCTGCAGCTAGTGCAGAACACAGCGGCCCACCTCCTGACGGGTGAGTCACTGAGAGCACATTACACCAGTGCTCTAGCGTCTGCGGACATCTTTAAACATAACATTGTTCATGTGGCAGAGGGCCCCAGCACGTGTTTGAACATGGTGCGTAAGCAGCATACGAATTTGAATGTTGCTTTGTCCACGTGTTAGGCTCCCAGTAAACCTGGGCTGTGAAAATGATTGCGTTGCTCTGTCAACTCATGTGTTCCCTGCAAACGTCAGGAGTGTTACTTTTAAAGTTATCGAATGGTGTGTAAGCATCAGCTTCCAGTTATTGAATCAGTAGAGTACTGTGTTTTCTGGAGGGGACTCAGGTCTGCTCTGGCAGTCTCCTTCCTGCCCATCCCTATCCCCATTGCATGAAGCACAAACATTATTTCCCTCAAAGGGAACAACATAAATAAAGTTGCCAGCTGAAAGGGAGTTGTAAGCTTGGTTTTTCATTTGTTTACTATGAAAGCACTCCTGCAATGCTAATTGCGTTTTCCTCACTGCAACAACCTCTGCAAGAGACATTAGCACCTACTCTGCAAGACAAAGCACAGAAACCTACCCAGCTACTTAGAAAAATCCCATTGGTCAGCTGTGCCTCCATTCCGAGAAAAGGGAGGGAGGGGAACACCTGTTGCTTCCATAATTGGGTGCATGTCTAAACATGGGCCACATCTGAACATGGGGCGCAACCAGTGTCATGTCAATATCCCAACACAGTTTGAGACAGTGGGCATTTTTACATACACCTTAAAGTTCCGGATTTTTCAATCTTCTGGGTTTACAAGTCCACAAGTAAGTTCCGGATGCATTCTTCACGCAAAAACTGTCCTGAGGCAGCCTAAAGTAGTCGCAGCTGTAGACATGGGGGCTGCCATGGAAACCAAGTAACCACAGCAGCCTGGAGCAAAGCAGTTTACCAGGAGAAGTTTTTACACACAAAAGTTCTGGGAGAAGTTCTATGCAGAAGTTCAAAGAGCCAGATGTTTAAGATCTTGGTGAGTGATTTAGACACAGAAAGTTCAGGATGTAACAGCAAACATGCAGGAGAAATGTGTGTGTAAAAACACCCAGTGAGACAAGTTTTAGCATCATGTTTAAAGATGCCCTGTTGGTGGCTTCCAGTAGAGTTCCAGGCACAATTCAAGGTGCTGGTTTTGACCTATATAGGCTTAAACACCCTCAGCCCTACATATCTAAAGGACTGCCTCCTCACTTATGCTCCCTCATGGCCTCTACGGTCAGCCAACTGGCTGCCCTCCTGCAAGTTCCCTCATTGCAACACATCCGTACAGCAAGGGCACAAAGGGAGGCATTCTCAGGGGCTGCTCCACACACAGCTCTGGAACTCCCTTCACTTGAGGGTTCGCCAAAGCCCTAGCCTAAGCATCTTTTTATTTGGCCATTTATTTATTTATTCAAATTTTTATCCCATCCTTCCCACAAAGGCTCGGGGCAGCTTACAGAAACACACCAGATATACACATATAAACAAATATAAAATATACACATAAAAAAATATTAAAACTTTTTTTTTTTTTTTTTTTTAAAGAAATCACTCAACCCACCCCCCACAAACCCTCTCCCACACCTCTCCATCCCAACAACGCTCTTTTCAAACCCCACCCCTGCTTGTAACCCCCTTTCACCAGGGGCTGTGGTGCTATTCCCAGACCCCACCCCAATCCCCTGTTCCTGCCCACTAAATGCCTTCTTAAATAGAAAAGTCTTACACCGCCTCCAGAAGACGCTCAAGCAGACCTCCGGGGGAAAGGAGTTCTATAACACTGGAGCAGCAACCAAGAATGCCTCCCTGCAAGCCCACATCATACAAACAAAAGTAACACACAGACAGTACCCACAGGGATGCACTCCCAGCCGATCATAGGGACCACAAAGAAGCATGGAAGGACAGGCGGTCTTTCAGATGTGTGGGCCACAGACCATTTAGGGCTTTAAAGGTCAAAACCAGCACCTTGAATTGTGCATGGAAATCTATAGGAGCACCAGTGTATTGTGCTCCCAGTGCCCTGTCCCCAAAAGGAGATGAGCCACCACATTCTGCACCAACTGCAGCTTCTGAACAGTCATCGAGGGCAGCCCCACGCAGAGTGCATTTCAATAATCTATCCTTGAGGTAATGAAAACATGGATGATGGTGGCCAGATCCAAATCAGAAAGAAAAGGCCACAGCCTCCTCATCAGATGGAGTTAGTGAAAAGCACTCCTGGCCACCTTAGCAACCTGGCAATCCAGGAGCAGCAAGGGGTCCAGAAGCACTCCAAGGCTGCAGACCTGATTAACTAGGGAGGGCCGGACACCATCAATACCAGAAGTCCCAATCCCCTCCAGGTCACAATGTTGGCCAACCATCATCACCTTAAGTCTTGTCTGGATTCAGCCTCAAAGCAGCTCATCCTCATCCAGTCCCCGACAGCAGCCAGGCACTGTGTAAGAACTAAGACTGCAAAGCCTGGGTCGGATGAAAGAGAGAGCTGAGTGTCATCAGCATACAGATGGCACTTCAGCCCAAACCTCCAAATGACCTCACGCAGTGGCCTCATATACACTTTAAACATGAGGGGAGACAGAATAGAACCCTGCGGGGGGAGGACCCACTGGCAGTCCCGAGATGATGAGCAATCGCCCATCACCACCCTTTGTGTCCTCCCCAACAAGGAGCAGAACCACTCAAGAGCAGTCCTGTGTACCCCCAACAGGTCCTGCAGTCATATCAACACCGCCTCACAATCAACAGTATCAAAAGCCGCTGAAAGATCTAACAAGATCAATAGGGTAGAATTTCCCTTGTCAATCTTGAGGTGTAGGTCATCGACCAAGGTCATAAGTGCATTCCATGCCATACTCAGGGTGAAAGCCTGACTGAAATGGGTCCAGGAATCTGATGACATTGAGATGGGCCTGAAGTGGTCAGGCAACTACCCAATCAATAGCCTTCTCTAAAAAGGGAAGGTTAGAGACAGACTGATAGCTTTCCGGAGAGTCAGAGTCCAAAGATGGCTTCTTAAGCAGGGGCCGGACAATTGCAGTTTTAAGGGCATCCGACACCCGACCCTACCATCCCCAAGGGAGGTTTCAACAACCCCAGCCAGCAATAGCCCCAGCATCTCCCGACTGGCTTTCACCAGCCAGGACAGGAAATAATCCAATTCACAACTGGTTGCCCTCATCGCCCCAAGCACCACCCCCGCACTGGTGGGTGATACCAGTTGAAACTGACCCAAATAAACAGGACAAGACTGGGCTTCCATAACTCTAAATTCTGATTCTGCAGATAAAATTGTAGCATTCAAGTCATGGTGAATACGAGTAATTTTGTCTGCAAAAAAGTAATTAATAAAAATGTCACAGCAGGCATCAGATAACTCCATTTTCGGGCAGAGGCAGCCCGGATTAACCAAGTCCCTCACCACCCAAAACAGTTCCGCAAGATGAGACTTTGCAAACGCTATGATGGCAGAGAAGAAAGCCTTCTTCTCTGCCATCACAGCCATGGCATAGTCCTTTTTAAATGATCTATGCCACAATCATCAGCTTCAGCATGAGTCAAGTGCCACCTGAGCTCTAACCGCCTACCCTCCCACTTCAACCACCTCCAGTCCTCCGTATACCCATGGGACCTGTGCTGCTGCAGCAATGGAAATGGACACCTGGGTGCAACCGTGTTGATGGCCACAGTCAAGATGTCATTCCATAAGGTGACCAGGTGAATGACATAGTAGCCGCTAAGGTCAGTAGGTAGATCCCCCAGAGAATTCTGGAAACCAATCGGATCCATCAGCCTCCAGGGGTGGACCAACCTAAACAGTCCACGACCCTGACGAGGACATAACAGGTAGGATTTGGGGTGCATTTGATGGATGTTTTGTCTTTTTATATGGTTTTATCTTTGTATTTTATATATATGATATTAGCTGCCCGTAGACTTCAGGGAATGGCAGGATAAAAATCTAACAAAAAAAAATTAAAAAAAATTACAGAGCCTTCAAATTAAAAAGTGAAGGCAAATTTTTAAAAAAAAAATTTGTTTTATAAAAAGTGATGGCAGGGATGTAGCTAGGTTGGAATGGGACCTCATGCAAAGATGGAATGAGTCCTCTCACCCCCTCCCCCAGTGGCAGGGACTACAGCTGCACCAGGTAAAGTGGGTTCCTCAGGTTTATGCAATGCCTGTCTCTATTATAGTTATACCCTTGAGCAAAGGGGAGTATATATTCCTATTTTTTCCCCAGAGTACATACTTCGATTCCTATTCTAGAATACCATTGGTTTAAGTCGCTTGACATATGAAGAATCCAGAGTTAAGGCCTTACTAAACCAATTTAATTGTTCATTGGAATGTGTCCAGAGGCTAATCATCTTCCCTAAGGGTGACACAGAGAGCTTATGTCAGAGTGGCCAAGCCTCTCATATTCCAGATTGGTACCCTCGCCATCTTCCCTTGAGCTCCCCTCTATGGATCCCAGCTGAGATTCCAGGAACCCCTTCTCCACAGGCCTCTAGAAACGGAACTGTTCTCTCTGTATTCAGCATTTCTGGAGGGATGAGTGAGGCACGCTCTGGGCACCACAGGGCTCATCTCCTCTCATGCTAGGGTTAGCATGCCAGCCATAATCAAGCAGAACCAAGAGCAAACATCGCTCCTGTCCCCGCAGCCAACATTGGAAGTGACAGGCGTCTCACGGTTGAGGGTGGCTGGGGTTGGAGGCTGGCAGGCAGCTGCCAGGTGGGATCAGAGCAGCTCTGTACCTAGCATTGTGATGGGCAGAGAGGCTCTGGAGAATCCTCAGCACAGGCAGGGGAGGAAAGGCTCTGCAACACAGACTGAAGTTGTGTGGTTGTAGGAGCATATAAAGCTAAAAATGCTTGCACACGCACACACACACACGCAGGCACACAGATCCACACACACGCAAGCCACCTCATCTGCCCACTCGCCTTCCCTTCACCTTGCTGAGGCCTCTGGCACCTTGAGCCCTTGCCAGCTTAACTGCACTTAGCATTTACAAAGTGCTTTCCATTTATCAGTCCGACACATACCCTGACAGCCTGAGGGCATGTTCTTCCCCCACCAGTAACTGGTCTGTCCCTGGAGACTGCATGCACATTCACACACTTCTAGGGGAAACTTCAGAGGAATGTCAAGTACGCCTGTTCATTCCTGTAGGGCTCAAGAGAACATTACTATGGGGTATTTTACTACCTGATACAACACGCCCCACCCCCAATTAATTTCTGTCTGATTGGAGCCTGTGCTAAGCCTCACAGCCCCCATAAGCATCACTGTGCAGAAGGGAAACATTATTATCCCCATTTCATAGACAGAGTGACCCAGGGAGGGGAAGTGACAAGCCCATATCTTGAGGGGTAGCCTAGGGCTGCTGGATGGGGACTTGAGGGTTGTGGGTTCTAGGCTTATTAATTATTAATTATTATTATTATAAGCATTTTAAAAGCGCCGGTGATGTACCTGGCGCTTTACAAAAAATAAGATAGACATGGTCCCTGGCTGAGAGCTTACAATCTAAAGACAGGGGGAGGGGAGATAGGGAAGGGGGAACAGAGGGAGAGACAAGGGAAGCAACATTCATGAGGATGTGAGAACTCAGGTACACGTTCTTGGTTCGGTTACAGTAAATTGGGAGTTTGCAGATAACAGGTGGGGGATAATCCTGGGTGGGGATGATTCGCAGGAGTTCGGAAGGGCGGAGCGGAAGAGGTGGGTTTTGAGGAGGGACTTGAAGGTGTGGAGGCAAGGTGAACAAGGGCAGGGAGGGAGTTCCAGGCGTGCAGGGCAGCAAGAGAGAAGGGACGAAGGTGGTTGGGGGAGCAGGGGAGGCATGGGAGGGTGAGGGAGGGGATGGAAGAGGAGCAGAGTGCTCGAACAGGGGTTCGGAGGGAGATCAGGGCAGAGAGGTAGGAGGGAGCGAAGTTGTGAAGGGCTTGATCCTGTCACATATTTTATTTATTTCTAAAATTTGATACCCTACACCCATCCTGCCTCAGCTAGCTCAGGGCAGCTAACAAATATTAACATAAAAATGCATTAAAAACATACAAACCAATACATCATGTACACTCACTGGAGCTAAAAAACCATTCCCTCCGAACCCAACCCCCCACCCACTACCTGTCTCCCCCACCAAGAGCCTGGAGGAACAGCTACGTTTTACACTGTCAACGGAAGGAGGAAAGGTCCGGGGACAGACCTACCAGCTATTTGACCCAGAGACCTCAAGCCTCACTCATTCAGTGTGAGATGCAGGTTGTTAGTGCAATAGCCTAATCGTTTTCTAGGCCTGAGATCTATAACTTCATTAGGGAAACCACTTGTTCAATGTGCCTCAGTTTCTCCATCAGTAAAATGAGTCGTGATACTGTCTTGCTTTTTGATATCTTCAAATGGAAAGTGCCAGGTGAGAATCCCCTGCTGAGGGCACAGTTGTGCAAAGTCTGTAGAAGAAGGAGGTTATGGGGCCAGGGGGTGTTTGATCAGCTGGGGCTGCTGAGATTCTGGGCCACGCACTGCCAGCTGGTGCCAAGTTGTTAATGCCTCTCATGTGTGAAGAGCAATTTGCTGTAACTACAGTATCGATTTGTAACTCACTCTCCAAAGAACAAGAGAGGAGAGAAAAGAGAAGGAAAAGAAAATAGGGCATTGGCAAGAAACTCATGAAGTTTCAGGGACAACAAAATGTCTATGTTCCTCGGCACCTGCTACAAGCCCCAAGAAACAAGAGATTTAGCAGGGAGCCTGACAGTCTGGAGAGGTGAACTGGGCAGCCTCTCTCTACAGCAGGTTCAAATCCCAGCCTAGGTTGTGCTGTGCTGTGCTAGGGTGCCACGTTCTGGGGTGGTAGCAGAGGAAGGATAAAACTGGTGATACTTAGTAGTGGCCCCTGCTGGCTGGACAAGGAACAGGAACAGTATTGGAATGGGACTCAAAATCCAGAATCCCGTCTCTGACAGTGGGTGAAAACAGACATGACGTTAACCACCCTTGGTGGTTATTTATGCATATTGCAGGGCTGTATTGGTGTCCTATGCAGCCCTGAAACATGCATAAATGACCACCAAGGGTGGTTAAAGGGTGGTTAGCGTCCTGTCTGTTTTCACCCAGTGGCAGCTTTGGTTGCTTCTCAGAAAGGCACAACAGGTCATAATTGAGTGATCCATTTTCTGCTGTTCACTCTCAGCCCTGGCAATCAGAGGTCTTATCCCCTCGCCCCTTGACTAATAGACATGTATGGCCTAGGGCTGAATGACTACCTCAAGGTTTCTTTACTCATGAACAATCTCATGACTTAGAGGACCAGGACTGATTTTCCGGTCCCGAATTCTCAGTCAAAAAACATATTTAAAAAAGAAAAAAAAAATGAACCACGCATGCGCAGATTAGCCAGTAGGCCATTTTGCACATGTGGCAGCAATAGTGTCACTGCCAGTTTGGTTAAAGGTAGTGGATTGTGTACACGCAACATGGCTGCCGTCCTTAACCAAAAAGGCAGTAATGCTATTACCGCCATTTTAGTTAAAGGTGGTGGTCATTTTGTGCATGTGCAGTTAATTTATTGTTTATTTAAAAATTCTACCCAAGAATTTGTCAGGCATCTCTGACGATGAACCAATAACCTGTATTTCAACAAGATCTCTTGTTTGAAAGAGATCTTGTTTCAGCCCTATTATGGATCGATTTTCTAAGAATTTATCCAGCTGTCCAGTGGCCTTCACAACATCCCCTGGCAATGAGTTCCATAGTAACCTATGGTAAGTGAAAAAGCATTCCCTTTTGTTTTAAATCTGCTTCCAGTTAATGTCATAAGGCAGGGGTAGCCAAAAAGTAGATTGTGATCTACTGGTAGATCACCACAAGCTAGTCTTCAATAGACTGCAGTTCAGGGAGGGGGACCAGCCTCTCAGAGATCACCTCTGGGGAGGAGAGCAGGACCAGAATCCTAGAGACTGCCTCCAGGGAGGAGACAGGCTAGGAGAGCTCCTCCAGTGCATCAAGGAAGGCTCTTTCTAAAGGAAATTGCTCCTCTCCACTCTTCAAACTAGTTGCATAGGTGCCCTAGATCTGGGAGTCACCAGGAGGGGTCCCTGCCTGAAGCACCAGAACCAGCAAGAAGGATCCTGGTAGATCACCTGAGGTTGATGCCTGTGGATGATCAAGGGGATTGTGTGTACCATAAGACTGGCCAACTCTGTCATAAGGCATCCCCTAGTTGTAGTATTTTGAGAAGGGGTAAATATCAGCTCCCTTATTCACTTGCTCTGCATTGCTCAATGATTTTGTAAACTTCTATCATATCATCTCCGCTTAGTTGCCTCTTCTCTAAGCTGAAGAGCACCAGCCTATTGATCCTCTCCTCAGACACAAGTATTCCAGGACTTTGATCATTTTGTTGCCATTCTCTGCATCCAGTTCTACCATTTTCTTTTTGAGATGTGGAAACACAATATTCAAGGTGTGGACGCACCATGGATTTGTAGCAGCACCAGGATAATTGCTGTGTGACTCTGTGCATAACGTTGGGCAAGTCACTTAGTCTCTTTGTTGTTCAGTGTCTGTAAACATGGGGATGATAATCCTTTCCCTCACCCTTTATCTATTTGGATTTTAAGCTCTTTGGGACAGTGTGTGTGTATGTCGTCTGGTGTGTGTGTGTGTGTGTATAGATATAGATATAGATATAGATATAGATATAGATATAGATATATAGAGTACAACCTTGGTCTCTGCAAGAAGTCTTGAGCAATGGGAAAAGGTCTCCCCAATGGCACTGACAATGCCATGCAGGTCAGCCACCTCGCAGCCCTGGTCACACAAAATTGGGACACAGTGGGAAATGTAATACCCAGAAACTCTCCAAATCTTGTCCCAAGCCACTTTTATGTTAGTGGTACTAGAGATCCCAGAGACAAAGCAATAGATGAGGATTCCTTCTGGCTTTGGTGATGGACATGGCAAACTGCAGCCCATGCCTGCTTGAAGGTCAGTCAGTTGGACTGCATCAGGTACCAAAAGAAGATTCCCCAAGCACACTTCATTGCTCTCTGTGCCACAGCACAGGTGGCAGTCCACCATGGCTTCAGAAAACAAGATTAAGATGCTGAGGACTTAGAAATGGACTGCTCAGCTTCCCAAAGGACACAAGCGTTGAACTTTACCATGCAAGAATCAACATCCCCCCAAGCAACTGCATCATCTGCCACCACAACCAAGCTCTGAAATTTAACCTAATCCACCTTCTCCAGTCGGCAACAGGGCAACCAACCTAGAAGACAGCTGCTCCCAGTGACATCCCATAGGAGGACAGAAAAGTGTTCAATCCCCCTAGGACAGGGATTCCCAACCTTTTTCCAGTCATAAGCACTGGAGTGTTGTAACTTAAGTGACTACTTCAGAGCAATGCATAATTTGCATGAATGATTTGCATAAATATGAATAGACTAAGTCTTCCCCTCTGCAATCCAAAGCACTACTGACAGCTGACTTGGGGAGCACTTTCACTCATTGCCCCAAGCACTCTGGTGCTCTTGAGCACCAGGCTGAGAATCCCTGCCCTAGTGGAATCATCAACCTTCCAAACAAGAACACGAGGCCAGAACCAAGGAAGCGATGGACAGGTCAATGACCATGAAGGACCAACTGGGAAAGTGAAAATAGGTAGATTCACCAGCACCAGTATTCAGCACTGAAAGGCCAGTATTCAGCACTTTGTCCAAAACAAGGAATTCAAGGAGAATGCCAAGCATTCGTATCCAGTGAGCCCCAGAACACATAATCGCCATTGAAGCCCCCAGAAGTAGGAATAGCAGTGGCAGCTGAGAAACCAAATTCCCCAGGTCCATGGCATCCCACGGGGGCAAATAGATAGAGCAGAGGGTAAGCGCACTACAAAGTGACAGCTGATCTGCCACAGCCTGAAGAGGAGTTTTCAGAGGAACGGGGGCAAATGGATTACCATCCCTGACAAGGACAGTCATCCCACCTGAGAAGACGTGGTCAGAGCCAGAGGTGTCCTTGCACACCACAGAGAAGTTCCTGATAGAGCAGGCCTGAAAAAACAGAGCCTGTGGGTGGTAAACATCTATGAGAGACTTGACAACCTCAAGTTGGGAGCAGAGACCNCCATTTTAGTTAAAGGTGGTGGTCATTTTGTGCATGTGCAGTTAATTTATTGTTTATTTAAAAATTCTACCCAAGAATTTGTCAGGCATCTCTGACGATGAACCAATAACCTGTATTTCAACAAGATCTCTTGTTTGAAAGAGATCTTGTTTCAGCCCTATTATGGATCGATTTTCTAAGAATTTATCCAGCTGTCCAGTGGCCTTCACAACATCCCCTGGCAATGAGTTCCATAGGTTACTTGTATGGTAAGTGAAAAAGCATTCCCTTTTGTTTTAAATCTGCTTCCAGTTAATGTCATAAGGCAGGGGTAGCCAAGAAGTAGATTGTGATCTACTGGTAGATCACCACAAGCTAGTCTTCAATAGACTGCAGTTCAGGGAGGGGGACCAGCCTCTCAGAGATCACCTCTGGGGAGGAGAGCAGGACCAGAATCCTAGAGAATGCCTCCAGGGAGGAGACAGGCTAGGAGAGCTCCTCCAGTGCATCAAGGAAGGCTCTTTCTAAAGGAAATTGCTCCTCTCCACTCTTCAAACTAGTTGCATAGGTGCCCTAGATCTGGGAGTCACCAGGAGGGGTCCCTGCCTGAAGCACCAGAACCAGCAAGAAGGATCCTGGTAGATCACCTGAGGTTGATACCTGTGGATGATCAAGGGGATTGTGTGTACCATAAGACTGGCCAACTCTGTCATAAGGCATCCCCTAGTTGTAGTATTTTGAGAAGGGGTAAATATCAGCTCCCTTATTCACTTGCTCTGCATTGCTCAATGATTTTGTAAACTTCTATCATATCATCTCCGCTTAGTTGCCTCTTCTCTAAGCTGAAGAGCACCAGCCTATTGATCCTCTCCTCAGACACAAGTATTCCAGGACTTTGATCATTTTGTTGCCATTCTATGCATCCAGTTCTACCATTTTCTTTTTGAGATGTGGAAACACAATATTCAAGGTGTGGACGCACCATGGATTTGTAGCGNCAGCCTCCTCATCAGATGGAGTTAGTGAAAAGCACTCCTGGCCACCTTAGCAACCTGGCAAACCAGGAGCAGCAAGGGGTCCAGAAGCACTCCAAGGCTGCAGACCTGATTAACTAGGGAGGGCCGGACACCATCAATACCAGAAGTCCCAATCCCCTCCAGGTCACAATGTTGGCCAAACATCATCACCTTAAGTCTTGTCTGGATTCAGCCTCAAAGCAGCTCATCCTCATCCAGTCCCCGACAGCAGCCAGGCACAGTGTAAGAACTAAGACTGCAAAGCCTGGGTCGGATGAAAGAGAGAGCTGAGTGTCATCAGCATACAGATGGCACTTCAGCCCAAACCTCCAAATGACCTCACGCAGTGGCCTCATATACACTTTAAACATGAGGGGAGACAGAATAGAACCCTGCGGGGGGAGGACCCACTGGAAGTCCCGAGATGATGAGCAATCGCCCATCACCACCCTTTGTGTCCTCCCCAACAAGGAGCAGAACCACTCAAGAGCAGTCCTGTGTACCCCCAACAGGTCCTGCAGTCATATCAACACCGCCTCACAATCAACAGTATCAAAAGCCACTGAAAGATCTAACAAGATCAATAGGGTAGAATTTCCCTTGTCAATCTTGAGGTGAAGGTCATCGACCAAGGTCATAAGTGCATTCCATGCCATACAAAGGGTGAAAGCCTGACTGAAATGGGTCCAGGAATCTGATGACATTGAGATGGGCCTGAAGTGGTCAGGCAACTACCCAATCAATAGCCTTCTCTAAAAAGGGAAGGTTAGAGACAGACTGATAGCTTTCCGGAGAGTCAGAGTCCAAAGATGGCTTCTTAAGCAGGGGCCGGACAATTGCAGTTTTAAGGGCATCCGACACCCGACCCTACCATCCCCAAGGGAGGTTTCAACAACCCCAGCCAGCAATAGCCCCAGCATCTCCCGGCTGGCTTTCACCAGCCAGGACAGGAAATAATCCAATTCACAACTGGTTGCCCTCATCGCCCCAAGCACCACCCCCGCACTGGTGGGTGATACCAGTTGAAACTGACCCAAATAAACAGGACAAGACTGGGCTTCCATAACTCTAAATTCTGATTCTGCAGATAAAATTGTAGCATTCAAGTCATGGTGAATACGAGTAATTTTGTCTGCAAAGTAATTAATAAAAATGTCACAGCAGGCATCAGATAACTCAATTTTCGGGCAGAGGCAGCCCGGATTAACCAAGTCCCTCACCACCCAAAACAGTTCAGCAAGATGAGACTGCAAACGCTATGATGGCAGAGAAGAAAGCCTTCTTCTCTGCCATCACAGCCATGGCATAGTCCTTTTTAAATGATCTATGCCACAATCATCAGCTTCAGCATGAGTCAAGTGCCACCTGAGCTCTAACCGCCTACCCTCCCACTTCAACCACCTCCAGTCCTCCGTATACCCATGGGACCTGTGCTGCTGCAGCAATGGAAATGGACACCTGGGTGCAACCGTGTTGATGGCCACAGTCAAGATGTCATTCCATAAGGTGACCAGGTGAATGACATAGTAGCCGCTAAGGTCAGTAGGTAGATCCCCCAGAGAATTCTGGAAACCAATCGGATCCATCAGCCTCCAGGGGTGGACCAACCTAAACAGTCCACGACCCTGACGAGGACATAACAGGTAGGATTTGGGGTGCATTTGATGGATGTTTTGTCTTTTTATATGGTTTTATCTTTGTATTTTATATATATGATATTAGCTGCCCGTAGACTTCAGGGAATGGCAGGATAAAAATCTAACAAAAAAAAATTAAAAAAAATTACAGAGCCTTCAAATTAAAAAGTGAAGGCAAATTTTTTTTAAAAAAATTTGTTTTATAAAAAGTGATGGCAGGGGTGTAGCTAGGTTGGAATGGGACCTCATGCAAAGATGGAATGAGTCCTCTCACCCCCTCCCCCAGTGGCAGGGACTACAGCTGCACCAGGTAAAGTGGGTTCCTCAGGTTTATGCAATGCCTGTCTCTATTATAGTTATACCCTTGAGCAAAGGGGAGTATATATTCCTATTTTTTCCCCAGAGTACATACTTCGATTCCTATTCTAGAATACCATTGGTTTAAGTCGCTTGACATATGAAGAATCCAGAGTTAAGGCCTTACTAAACCAATTTAATTGTTCATCGGAATGTGTCCAGAGGCTAATCATCTTCCCTAAGGGTGACACAGAGAGCTTATGTCAGAGTGGCCAAGCCTCTCATATTCCAGATTGGTACCCTCGCCATCTTCCCTTGAGCTCCCCTCTATGGATCCCAGCTGAGATTCCAGGAACCCCTTCTCCACAGGCCTCTAGAAACAGAACTGTTCTCTCTGTATTCAGCATTTCTGGAGGGATGAGTGAGGCACGCTCTGGGCACCACAGGGCTCATCTCCTCTCATGCTAGGGTTAGCATGCCAGCCGTAATCAAGCAGAACCAAGAGCAAACATCGCTCCTGTCCCCGCAGCCAACATTGGAAGTGACAGGCGTCTCACGGTTGAGGGTGGCTGGGGTTGGAGGCTGGCAGGCAGCTGCCAGGTGGGATCAGAGCAGCTCTGTACCTAGCATTGTGATGGGCAGAGAGGCTCTGGAGAATCCTCAGCACAGGCAGGGGAGGAAAGGCTCTGCAACACAGACTGAAGTTGTGTGGTTGTAGGAGCATATAAAGCTAAAAATGCTTGCACACGCACACACACACACGCAGGCACACAGATCCACACACACGCAAGCCACCTCATCTGCCCACTCGCCTTCCCTTCACCTTGCTGAGGCCTCTGGCACCTTGAGCCCTTGCCAGCTTAACTGCACTTAGCATTTACAAAGTGCTTTCCATTTATCAGTCCGACACATACCCTGACAGCCTGAGGGCATGTTCTTCCCCCACCAGTAACTGGTCTGTCCCTGGAGACTGCATGCACATTCACACACTTCTAGGGGAAACTTCAGAGGAATGTCAAGTACGCCTGTTCATTCCTGTAGGGCTCAAGAGAACATTACTATGGGGTATTTTACTACCTGATACAACACGCCCCACCCCCAATTAATTTCTGTCTGATTGGAGCCTGTGCTAAGCCTCACAGCCCCCATAAGCATCACTGTGCAGAAGGGAAACATTATTATCCCCATTTCATAGACAGAGTGACCCAGGGAGGGGAAGTGACAAGCCCATATCTTGAGGGGTAGCCTAGGGCTGCTGGATGGGGACTTGAGGGTTGTGGGTTCTAGGCTTATTAATTATTAATTATTATTATTATAAGCATTTTAAAAGCGCCGGTGATGTACCTGGCGCTTTACAAAAAATAAGATAGACATGGTCCCTGGCTGAGAGCTTACAATCTAAAGACAGGGGGAGGGGAGATAGGGAAGGGGGAACAGAGGGAGAGACAAGGGAAGCAACATTCATGAGGATGTGAGAACTCAGGTACACGTTCTTGGTTCGGTTACAGTAAATTGGGAGTTTGCAGATAACAGGTGGGGGATAATCCTGGGTGGGGATGATTCGCAGGAGTTCGGAAGGGCGGAGCGGAAGAGGTGGGTTTTGAGGAGGGACTTGAAGGTGTGGAGGCAAGGTGAACAAGGGCAGGGAGGGAGTTCCAGGCGTGCAGGGCAGCAAGAGAGAAGGGACGAAGGTGGTTGGGGGAGCAGGGGAGGCATGGGAGGGTGAGGGAGGGGATGGAAGAGGAGCAGAGTGCTCGAACAGGGGTTCGGAGGGAGATCAGGGCAGAGAGGTAGGAGGGAGCGAAGTTGTGAAGGGCTTGATCCTGTCACATATTTTATTTATTTCTAAAATTTGATACCCTACACCCATCCTGCCTCAGCTAGCTCAGGGCAGCTAACAAATATTAACATAAAAATGCATTAAAAACATACAAACCAATACATCATGTACACTCACTGGAGCTAAAAAACCATTCCCTCCGAACCCAACCCCCCACCCACTACCTGTCTCCCCCACCAAGAGCCTGGAGGAACAGCTACGTTTTACACTGTCAACGGAAGGAGGAAAGGTCCGGGGACAGACCTACCAGCTATTTGACCCAGAGACCTCAAGCCTCACTCATTCAGTGTGAGATGCAGGTTGTTAGTGAAATAGCCTAATTGTTTTCTAGGCCTGAGATCTATAACTTCATTAGGGAAACCACTTGTTCTATGTGCCTCAGTTTCTCCATCAGTAAAATGAGTCGTGATACTGTCTTGCTTTTTGATATCTTCAAATGGAAAGTGCCAGGTGAGAATCCCCTGCTGAGGGCACAGTTGTGCAAAGTCTGTAGAAGAAGGAGGTTATGGGGCCAGGGGGTGTTTGATCAGCTGGGCTGCTGAGATTCTGGGCCACGCACTGCCAGCTGGTGCCAAGTTGTTAATGCCTCTCATGTGTGAAGAGCAATTTGCTGTAACTACAGTATCGATTTGTAACTCACTCTCCAAAGAACAAGAGAAGGAAAAGAAAATAGGGCATTGGCAAGAAACTCATGAAGTTTCAGGGACAACAAAATGTCTATGTTCCTCGGCACCTACTACAAGCCCCAAGAAACAAGAGATTTAGCAGGGAGCCTGACAGTCTGGAGAGGTGAACTGGGCAGCCTCTCTCTACAGCAGGTTCAAATCCCAGCCTAGGTTGTGCTGTGCTGTGCTAGGGTGCCACGTTCTGGGGTGGTAGCAGAGGAAGGATAAAACTGGTGATACTTAGTAGTGGCCCCTGCTGGCTGGACAAGGAACAGGAACAGTATTGGAATGGGACTCAAAATCCAGAATCCCGTCTCTGACAGTGGGTGAAAACAGACATGACGTTAACCACCTTTGGTGGTTATTTATGCATATTGCAGGGCTGTATTGGTGTCCTATGCAGCCCTGAAACATGCATAAATGACCACCAAGGGTGGTTAAAGGGTGGTTAGCGTCCTGTCTGTTTTCACCCAGTGGCAGCTTTGGTTGCTTCTCAGAAAGGCACAACAGGTCATAATTGAGTGATCCATTTTCTGCTGTTCACTCTCAGCCCTGGCAATCAGAGGTCTTATCCCCTCGCCCCTTGACTAATAGACATGTATGGCCTAGGGCTGAATGACTACCTCAAGGTTTCTTTACTCATGAACAATCTCATGACTTAGAGGACCAGGACTGATTTCCCGGTCCCGAATTCTCAGTCAAAAAACATATTTAAAAAAGAAAAAAAAATGAACCACGCATGCGCAGATTAGCCAGTAGGCCATTTTGCACATGTGGCAGCAATAGCGTCACTGCCAGTTTGGTTAAGGGTAGTGGATTGTGTACACGCAACATGGCTGCCGTCCTTAACCAAAAAGGCAGTAATGCTATTACCACCATTTTAGTTAAAGGTGGTGGTCATTTTGTGCATGTGCAGTTAATTTATTGTTTATTTAAAAATTCTACCCAAGAATTTGTCAGGCATCTCTGACGATGAACCAATAACCTGTATTTCAACAAGATCTCTTGTTTGAAAGAGATCTTGTTTCAGCCCTATTATGGATCGATTTTCTAAGAATTTATCCAGCTGTCCAGTGGCCTTCACAACATCCCCTGGCAATGAGTTCCATAGGTTACTTGTATGGTAAGTGAAAAAGCATTCCCTTTTGTTTTAAATCTGCTTCCAGTTAATGTCATAAGGCAGGGGTAGCCAAGAAGTAGATTGTGATCTACTGGTAGATCACCACAAGCTAGTCTTCAATAGACTGCAGTTCAGGGAGGGGGACCAGCCTCTCAGAGATCACCTCTGGGGAGGAGAGCAGGACCAGAATCCTAGAGACTGCCTCCAGGGAGGAGACAGGCTAGGAGAGCTCCTCCAGTGCATCAAGGAAGGCTCTTTCTAAAGGAAATTGCTCCTCTCCACTCTTCAAACTAGTTGCATAGGTGCCCTAGATCTGGGAGTCACCAGGAGGGGTCCCTGCCTGAAGCACCAGAACCAGCAAGAAGGATCCTGGTAGATCACCTGAGGTTGATGCCTGTGGATGATCAAGGGGATTGTGTGTACCATAAGACTGGCCAACTCTGTCATAAGGCATCCCCTAGTTGTAGTATTTTGAGAAGGGGTAAATATCAGCTCCCTTATTCACTTGCTCTGCATTGCTCAATGATTTTGTAAACTTCTATCATATCATCTCCGCTTAGTTGCCTCTTCTCTAAGCTGAAGAGCACCAGCCTATTGATCCTCTCCTCAGACACAAGTATTCCAGGACTTTGATCATTTTGTTGCCATTCTCTGCATCCAGTTCTACCATTTTCTTTTTGAGATGTGGAAACACAATATTCAAGGTGTGGACGCACCATGGATTTGTAGCAGCACCAGGATAATTGCTGTGTGACTCTGTGCATAACGTTGGGCAAGTTACTTAGTCTCTTTGTTGTTCAGTGTCTGTAAACATGGGGATGATAATCCTTTCCCTCACCCTTTATCTATTTGGATTTTAAGCTCTTTGGGACAGTGTGTGTGTATGTCATCTGGTGTGTGTGTGTGTGTGTATATATATAGAGAGAGAGAGAGAGAACACATATATAGAGTACAACCTTGGTCTCTGCAAGAAGTCTTGAGCAATGGGAAAAGGTCTCCCCAATGGCATTGACAATGCCATGCAGGTCAGCCACCTCGCAGCCCTGGTCACACAAAATTGGGACACAGTGGGAAATGTAATACCCAGAAACTCTCCAAATCTTGTCCCAAGCCACTTTTATGTTAGTGGTACTAGAGATCCCAGAGACAAAGCAATAGATGAGGATTCCTTCTGGCTTTGGTGATGGACATGGCAAACTGCAGCCCATGCCTGCTTGAAGGTCAGTCAGTTGGACTGCATCAGGTACCAAAAGAAGATTCCCCAAGCACACTTCATTGCTCTCTGTGCCACAGCACAGGTGGCAGTCCACCATGGCTTCAGAAAACAAGATTAAGATGCTGAGGACTTAGGAATGGACTGCTCAGCTTCCCAAAGGACACAAGCGTTGAACTTTACCATGCAAGAATCAACATCCCCCCAAGCAACTGCATCATCTGCCACCACAACCAAGCTCTGAAATTTAACCTAATCCACCTTCTCCAGTCGGCAACAGGGCAACCAACCTAGAAGACAGCTGCTCCCAGTGACATCCCATAGGAGGACAGAAAAGTGTTCAATCCCCCTAGGACAGGGATTCCCAACCTTTTTCCAGTCATAAGCACTGGAGTGTTGTAACTTAAGTGACTACTTCAGAGCAATGCATAATTTGCATGAATGATTTGCATAAATATGAATAGACTAAGTCTTCCCCTCTGCAATCCAAAGCACTACTGACAGCTGACTTGGGGAGCACTTTCACTCATTGCCCCAAGCACTCTGGTGCTCTTGAGCACCAGGCTGAGAATCCCTGCCCTAGTGGAATCATCAACCTTCCAAACAAGAACACGAGGCCAGAACCAAGGAAGCGATGGACAGGTCAATGACCATGAAGGACCAACTGGGAAAGTGAAAATAGGTAGATTCACCAGCACCAGTATTCAGCACTGAAAGGCCAGTATTCAGCACTTTGTCCAAAACAAGGAATTCAAGGAGAATGCCAAGCATTCGTATCCAGTGAGCCCCAGAACACATAATCGCCATTGAAGCCCCCAGAAGTAGGAATAGCAGTGGCAGCTGAGAAACCAAATTCCCCAGGTCCATGGCATCCCACGGGGGCAAATAGATAGAGCAGAGGGTAAGCGCACTACAAAGTGACAGCTGATCTGCCACAACCTGAAGAGGAGTTTTCAGAGGAACGGGGGCAAATGGATTACCATCCCTGACAAGGACAGTCATCCCACCTGAGAAGACGTGGTCAGAGCCAGAGGTGTCCTTGCACACCACAGAGAAGTTCCTGATAGAGCAGGCCTGAAAAAACAGAGCCTGTGGGTGGTAAACATCTATGAGAGACTTGACAACCTCAAGTTGGGAGCAGAGACCACCACAGTTCCATTGAATAAGGGTGGCCAGTTATGAGGCAGAGGCAAAAGCCTGGAAGCTGACTGCCACAAGCCAGGAGTGGAAAGGTGCATGAAAAGTACACCAGACAAAGGCGGCCAATCAAGGAGGCTTAGAGGGGGTCTTGGAGGCAGGGCCAGGTCGTTGCAAAGTAGGAGGGTCTTGACTAACCCATCTCCATATGCTCAACTACCAAACAGGGAGTAGGGCGGGCTCTTCCAAAGAATGACACCAGTTGCCTTCCTCCCTGAACTGTTGGGGTTTGGACGTGGCAGAAGAACTTGGACGTCAGAAAAGCCAAAGATGTTCAACAAAGGACACACGGTATCAGAGGCCCCCGATAGCAGCCCAGACAGGTGAAAGAGAGTCTTCACCTATGAGAAAAAGGACTCTGACAGGGGAACTGGTATCACCATTTGCATCGTCATGCTATTGGAAAAATCAGAGCATAACACTGCCGCAAAGGAGGGTGCTGCTGGGGAAGAGACCAACCTGCGAGCCTCAAGATATGATGAATTCCGCTCAGCTTTAATCTGCTGGACCTCCTCCTCAGCTTTCTACATGGGACAAGATCGAGAGTATGCCAGGTTGGGACCCATACAGTGGACACAACACAGAGTGGCCTGACAACCTGTCGCACTCATAACCTGCCACTCCACAGCGGGTGCAGGTAAGGAAACCCCAGAAAAAACCCTGGGCATGCCCAAACCTCAGGCACTTAAAACAAAACAAAGGATTTGGGATGTATGGTTGCACGGAGCAATGCAAGTATCCAGTAGTGATGGAGGCTGGCAGCAAAGATGCACAAAAGTCAGGACAAGGAAGTTATTTGGAACAAGAAAACCATTCTTGCAAATAGAGATCCTACAGATGGCAGTAACACCCTGGGACTTCAGTCGCTCAGCAGTTTCAGCCTCAGAGACATCACAGAGGTCCGCCTCCACAATGTCCCCCTGAAAAATTCTGGCAGTCATAGGGCTGCACAGACACAGAGACACCTCCAATGTCAGCACAGTGAAGCAGAAATATGCTCTGCTTATCAGAGTCAGTCTCAATCATCAGATTGCTGATCAGTGCCTCTTAACAGTTTTTGAAGGGCCAGCAACACCCTCCAAAGCCTCTTGAACAAGAATGGGGACATGCCTCCCAAAATCTTATCCCTAGTTGAATGACTAATCAAGAAACAACGGACAGGAGGAGGAACCTCCTGCCACCCGAGTCTCAAGTCAAAAGGTGAATCTTCGGTCCAGGACCATTTACCAGTCCTGATCAACAGGGCACCCACATGCATCCCCAGGGGCTGTGGAGACAAAATTGTGCAGGCTAAGCACCAAGGAAGTGCTGGAAATTGCCACAAAAGTGCTGTAAACTCCCCAAAAGTGACAAAAAAGTCCCAGAAAGCAACAAGAAAGTTCCAGAAAGTGATGAGAATGTCCTGGAAAGTGGTGAAAATGATGAAAAAAATGGCAGGAGTGTGGAATCACCAGAAACTGATTAAGTGCTTACCGACACCCACAAGCACTCCCAAAAGGTCAGTATTTCCCTTCGAAATGGGAACACTTGCTCTCGTCCCAGCTCTACTCGCAAGGAGAAATCTACATTAAAAGTTCCAGAAAGTGATGAGAATGTCCTGGAAAGTGGTGAAAATGATGAAAAAAATGGCAGGAGTGTGGAATCACCAGAAACTGATTAAGTGCTTACCGACACCCACAAGCACTCCCAAAAGGTCAGTATTTCCCTTCGAAATGGGAACACTTGCTCTCGTCCCAGCTCTACTCGCAAGGAGAAATCTACATTAAAAGGCAGCCTTTCTGGGATGCAACTTGTTGTGAGTAATGCTAAATTCTCAGCAGAGCAGTAGCTTCTGAGAAGTCACCACTGCTAAGACCCCCTTAAATATGAATTCTGTCCTCTCCATTAAACTAAGACTGCTCTTGCCAAAATCACCAATGACCGTCTTTTATCCAAATCAAATGGCCTCTTTTCATTCTTGTTCTGCTTGATCACTCTGCTGCCTTTGACACCGTTGACCACACCCTCCTCCTTAACTAGCTTCACTCCCTTGGTTTCCAGGGCTTTGTCCTCAACTGGTTCTCATCTCTTCCTATGTCTATTACTCCTTCAATGTATCTCTTGCTGGTACCGCCTCCACATCACTTCCCCCCTCAGTTAGAGTTCCTCAGGGCTTTGTCCTTGGTCCATTTCTCTTCTCTCTTTACACTCTGTCCCTAGGCAAACTCACTGAATCTCACAGCTTCCTGTATCACCAACGACACTCAACTGTCTTTCCACCACCACCTCCTTCCTAACCTTCAAATCCCTCCTGACAACCTACCTCTTCCATCAGGCTTTCTACAACAGGGCCAGGCCCTGAGTGATCTAATTCCTCCAGGCCAGACATGATCCCCCCTACAGCCAGGTAGAGAGGCAGAGCCCTCCCTGGCTCCTGCCTCGGTCAGTTCCTTAGCTCACCCTCCCTGGCTGGCCTGAGGCACAGCCCCCTTGGCTCCTGCCTCTATCTAGCAATTTCCCCCAGCACTGAACTTTAAAGTTCCCTTTTGAGGCCTCAGGGCTGGGCTGGACAGGCACCATTTAACCACTTCTCCTCAGGCTCTGGAGGCTTGTGTACCTGTATCTCCTTAAGGCACTATCCTCTCTTAGCGCCTACCTGCTCCTTAGCACCTGTGATTGCAGGGCCCTTTAGTAGCAGGTGTACCTGCACCTTCCAGGCTGATGCTAAGAGTCCCTGCTCCTCATTCCTTTTGTCTCCTCCCTGATTTACTCCGAGTCCCCAACTCCCATGTAACTAAGCTAAACACATGCACCTGCGACCTCTCCATTTCATGAGTGTATCCTCATCTCTCCCTCTGTTTCCCCCCTTTATCTCCTCTCCCTTGTCTCTTCTAGATTGTAAGCCCCCTGGGGCAGTGACCTTGCCTATAATTAATTATTGTAAGTGCCAGGTATATTGCTGTCACTATATAAATACTTAATAACAGGAGCTGGGCAAATGACAGTACTGAGGGGAAGAGTGTTTATACAGGAGCTCCAGAGCTTAATTTGTACCAGGGCTTGCCAGGGCTCACCCCTAGCACCTCTTCCAGCCCTGTCACTGCTGCTAATCTGCAAGACCCCACCCACACCTGGATGCAGAAGCACTGTCTCACCTCTGACAGGGTTGGGGCTGATTGGCAGTGTCAAAGAGCTGATCGGTGGCAGAGCCAACCACCGGCTCCAGCCTCTACTAAGCTTTATCCATCCCTGAGCAAGTGCTGGCAAAGTAGTTGTGGGAACAGGGACTGGTGGAGTCATGGGGCCTGGTAGGGCAGCTCCAGCAGCTGCTCTGAATATGCCCCATACTTCTGAGGCCAAGAGGATGGGCTTCTGGGGCAGGCTTGGGCTCCAACACCTCTTTTTTTATTTTCCTTTTTCAAATTAAGCACTGGAGAGCTCTTAAAGTAGAAGCCTCCAAAGAATGAGAGCAGAGAGGAAACCGAATGCAGGATTCTCCTTCTGCCAGAGATAGGACTCGGCTGCAAGTTCCCTCTCCAGTGAGGCCACGCTGTCCCAGGAGTACATGCGGGGGGTCAGGTGGAGACTGCTGAGTTAGCGCTTGCCCCGCTATGGCCTCCATGCCGATGTAGACTGAGGAGAGATAGCGGCTGCCCACGGAAACGAGCTCGGCTTCACCATCGTCACTCAGAATACAGGTCAGCACAACCCAGGGCAAGTGACAGCAAAGCTAGACAACTCCTAACACGGCACACAGAGCTCCCGCCTAGGCAGACATGGCTGCCAAATGGCACTCATCTGGGGCACCGGCCACGCCTAGCCTTCCCCTGCACCCACAGAACATTGGTCTGTGCACTGGGCATGGGGAAGGACAGTGCCATGTGTAGAGTGGCCATCCAATTGCTTTCACTCTAAAGTGTAGGGCTGCCGCTCTTGTGATATCTGCAGAGACCAGCTATTCCTTGCCTTGTAGCATCCACTCCTCCCCTCCTCCTACAGAAAGTGTCTTATTCCACACATCTCTCTCTCCATCCATTGATGCCTCTGTCCCCTCCCTCTCCAGCCACCCAGTCTATGGCTCCTTCTTCCCCCTCCTTTACTTTCACTGGCTGAGACCTTCCCCTCCTTTCAGAGAGTGTCCCCAGTCCACATTAAGAGGTGCCATACTGGGTCAGACCAATGGTCCATCTTGCCCAGCATCCTGTCTCCAACAGTGGCCAATCACGGTGGCTTGGGAGAAGCACCCAACAGGTCACAATGGGGGGTCCATTCCCTGTTGTTTTCCCCCAGCTCCTGTCATGGTCCCTGATCCTGTCTGGCTAATAGCTGCTAATGGACCTATCTTCCAGAAACTTATCCAAACCTCTTTTAAACTCAGCTATAGTACATGTCTCCCTGCCACCAAATAAAACCCAGCCAGAGCAGGTGACAGACCCCAGAAGACGTTCACAGATCTGGTGGCAGGAAGCTGTCTCCATCCAAGCTCAGCCCAGACTTGCCTCTAAACAGTTCTCCCCAAAGGCACAATGGGCCCCTCAGAGACTCAGGAAAGCCCTTTCCCAAGTGGCCTCTACTTCAGGATGCCTCCATTTCGGGGAAGTCAAACTGGACATATGAGTCACTGGAGCAGTGGGGTAGAGGAGTGGGAGGTTGGGAGCTGCCAGGCCAACAGGGGCAGGGAACTGCTGTACCAGGGAGCTGGGACAAATGAGGAGAGGGGACAGGGGGACAGGAAGCCACTTAGCCAGAGAGCAGGGGTCAGTGGGGAGAACCAGGGCCGCAGGAGGCAGGAAGCGGTGGGAGGAGTCACTAGGTAGGCCAAGGCAGGGGCCAGTAGGGAAGAGCGGGGTAGAGGTTGGTAGGGGCATGGGCAGGTGGTGGTACAAGAGTCACATGGGCAGGGCAGCTAAGCATGCTGAGGCAGGGAGGTAGGGTGGCCAGATATACAAATTTTAGAGTACACTTATGAGAAATACAGGTTGCAGGGTTGCATTGGAGCCAGTGCAGCCCTGTAACCTGTATTTCTCATATGTGTCCTCTATAATTTGCATATCTGGCCACCCCAGCGTATAAAATATATATTTGGCAGCACAGTGTGCCAAACCACCATATTTTTCAGTACCGGAGTAGAATAGTGTCTTGATGAAGTCGGCGTGGCTACGCCAGAAAAGGACAAGGAGCGCATCTTTGCCCCATTCCTTTCCGCATGTCAATTCTTTGGAAAATTGCAGTGCTTTAAGTTTGAAGGGGGTGGAAGTGGGGCTGCTGCTGGTCAGCTGTTTGGTGACAAAACACTCTTATTGCCAAACAGCTGATGGATGGCAACAGCAGCATCCTTCCCATAAACCCATAGCAGCCTCAGTCCTAAGACTATCAGGGGACAGACTGAGGCTACTGGTATATCTGTGCATGGGTGGTTGAGGATATTGGGTGCCCCACATCAGCTGATCTGTGGCAAAAGTGTTTTGCTGCTGAACAGCTGGTAAATGGCAGCAGCAGAGACAGCCCTCAAACTTTATCCAGGTGTGGGTGTGCAGAATAGCAGCAGTGCCAGAGGCTAGAAGAGATGCCAAAGCTGCATCCTGGCCTCACAGTGTTCTGGGGCTGAACCTTGGCAAGCCCTGGTGCAAATTAATCCCTGATTCCTTCCTCCTACAAAGAGCTTCAGATCCAGGCAGTGCAAGTCTCCTAATCGTGACTTTCAGGCTCGGGAGGCCTATTTGCAAAGTAAACTTGGGCCAGGGCAGAAGTTCCTTTGGCAGTGCTGGGGCCCTCATTCCAGGAGCCAAGGAGCTGGCAGGCAGGATAAAGCCTCTTGCCCAGACTTAGCAACCATGAAGACTCTCCAGTGGAGAGGATAGCAGGACATGCCAAGCCATCAACACACTTCTTTATAGCTGTAACGTGGGGCGCACTGCTTCCCTTAACGATCTCACAAAAGTGGAGCTGGGGCATGGCAGCAGATAAAAGTCAGGTTGAGCAAGGCCAGTGCCAACCCGCTCACTTCGGAAAGGGTGCTCAGAAAAGGTTACTTGGCTGAGAGCGGCTCCTAGTTGCCAAGCAGGGTTGGTGGAATGGAGCTGCCACCAAATGTCCTTGCAAAAAGACTGTTTATCTTCCAGATGTCAGCTGGGTGATTTATGGGCTGGTGGGAGGGGAGCTGTGACTGATGCCTGCCTTGATGCAGATCATTTGACCCTGGGTTTTGTGAGGCTTAGGAAAGTCACAGACGCCAGAAGGTCAGGTGTGACGCTGTCTATCAGTCCAAGCTGGCAAGGGAGGAGGGGTGATAATTAGAGTTAAACGGGTAAGAGATTTGTTATTTGTGGGTATTATTCGTTACATTCTCAGGTAGCCCGTCAAGTACTCAAACAACATCCGAACCCCCAGACGGGTACTCGCATATCTGATTTTCTATGTATTCTGTTTTTGGGTTTTTTAGGTTTTCAGTTTTTCAACTTTGTTGTTGTTCTGGCATTTTGGTCATTTCATTATTTCAGTTGTGTTACTTTTAGCAATCATGCATATTCAGTATCAGTAGTGCAAATATTACCAAAATGATGTAACAAAAATAACCAAAGCCAAACGCTGAAACAGAATAGCAAAATGCATACTAAAACCACCATTGTCTCTCCCTCTGTTCCCCTTCCTATGTCTCTCCCCCAGCTCCTGTCTCTCAGATTGTAAGCCCTAGGGGCAGGGACCGTGTCTATTTTATTACTTTGTAAAGTGCCAGGTACACTGCTGGCACTATATAAATGTTTGTTAATAATAATAATAATAATTTTTGGTTTGGGAAGGGTATATCGATGGGTGTACCTCATCAGCTCTGGTTGTAACTTGCAAACTGGCCCTGTCTTCCTTCTAACCCACAGGTTCTCCCTGGTATCCCCCTCCCCTAGCAAGACCAGTGCAAGAGTCTCCTCTTCCCTTCTCCCATGCTGCCCCCTATGCCTGGAACTCCCTCTGCTCCCTCCCTCCGAAAAGCCTGCCTATCAGGCTTTCCTTAGCTCCTTGCTCCCACAGGCTGCTCACTGATGCTCCTTCTACTGTCCTATCAAAGTCTCCCTCTCCCCAGTAAAGCTAAACACATGCACCTTCAACTTTGTGAATGTATCCCTGTCTCTCCCTGTGTTCTTGTTTCCCTTCTACACTCCATTCTCTAGTTATAGTGGAATCCACTTAAGTAGAATTTGCATAACTTGAATTCCTGGATAAGTTAAATTAATTTGTTTTCTCAAGCCCCAGATCTACAGAGACATATGTGCTTCTTGATCTGGATAAGTAGAATTCTGAACTCCAATCACTCTAATTTTTAAGGTGTATAATAAGAGTATGCAAACCCAGCTAAAAATATCAGGACTTTTAAATGTATTAATGATTTTCTGGCAGCATACAGTTAAAATACTGTAGTGTGTATACTCTGCCAGGTTGGACATGGGCATTAGGGAATACCAGTTCTCTCCAGACATGCAGACTCGCATTGACAGCCAAGCAGAGCCATGCATGTATGTGCGGATGTACATGTGTGTGAAATCCCATCAGTTTGGGAGTCTCAATCGGGCTGTAAAGGGAGCGAGCATCTGGTTTCCCTGTCTCCAGCCCACCCAAGACCCTCAGAGTCAGAGTCATGGGGTATTTTCAGACATTACGAGATCACAGTCAACCACGCTCAATTCCGGGTGGTGGCTGTGATTTCGGCACGTCTGTTGGGGGAAACGGATGTTTCCCCCCAGATGTTACCACGGCGTGGAATTACATTCACCACGCGAGCAGCCGAAGTGGAGGGACCGGCGGCCACCGCGTGTTGAATGTAATTCCACGCCGGGGTGAACCCCGGCGTCTCGTCTGGTCGGGCGCCACGGCCCGGGATCACCGGCGGGATCCCGGGCCATGGCGAATCCGGCCCGACGCGGCTGCTTCATTGGCCCCGCCGCCCGCCCGTCTCCCCGGAGGGCGGGCGGCGGGGTGCGTGGAGCGGGCGGGGCTGTGCAGCCGCACATTGCGCCGCGCGGCCCCGCCCCCTCCCAGATTCCCCGCCGGGATCCCCCCGGCACGTCTGATACGGCGTGACGGGGTGATCCCGGCGGGGAATGAATTGGGTGATTTTGGTACGGGGCCAATGGGCCCCGTAACGTCTGAAATCACCCATGCATGCATACACAGAGCTTTGCCCTGCTGTCTGCTCTAACTCTGCTTCTGAGAGACTGGAGATGGAGATACCTAGAACTAACCTACTCTGAGAATTAGTTTTCTCCATCTCCAGGCTCGTTTCCTTAAAACCGACTTAAGTAGAATTTCTGTAAAGTCAGACTTTTTTACATGGTCTGATAAATTCCACTTAAGCAGACTCTACAGTAATAATTGTTCAGTGCTAGGCACATTGCTGGTGCTGTATGAATAAATTACCACCACCACCACTGGAGGCCTTTTTCCCATCCATTAATTCCCAGAAGCTTGGACCCTGTGGGTCGCACAAATTCTAAGGCCACCAATGGCGACTTAGCACAGGTAGGTTAGTACTGGCTGAATGCCAAGTGGTGCTGAGCCCTGTAGGGATCTCCAATTTGACTCTGCTTCAATGACTGCAGATAACTGACTCCTCTCAGGATCAGGCCACTTCTCAGCCCTTCCGCCTCTCCAGACCAGGCTAGGCTGAATCACAAGCATGGTGAATTAAGCATAGGCTGAATTAATCCACAGCTCCATCTAGCCTAGAGGGGCCATACCTTCCCTTTAAGAGGACGCTTATGAAAAATACATGTTGCAGGGTTAGTTGGTTCCAGTGGAGCCCTGCACCATGTATTTTTAATAAGCGTCCTCTTTTAAAGGGGAGGTATGACCACCCTATTATACACACGCTAATGTACATATGGGGGGGGGGGGTTTCAAACAAGACACTACCGCATGTGGTCGCCCAGTAACTGCCCGTCTGAAGATGAACAGAGTGCGCCGAGTGAGCCTAGCCACAAAATGCGTGACAATGGGCACCCACGCATCCCCGGTCCGTATGAACTGGGGAGGCTGCCCACAACACCAGACAGGTTCCCTGTTCAGAGGCACTGTGGGTGGGTGGGGAGCATGGCCTTTGTAAGTCGCAGGAACTGGTTGTAAGCGCTGGGGAGTCCGGTTGCCCAGTGCTCAAGGCCAGGACATGTCATTTCAAAGGCCAGCCCTTTGCGCTTCCCCCTCCCCATGGTCCGTGGCAAGAGAGTGTGAAGCCATTGCTGAGGTAGCCACTCTGGGAGCCACTCATTAGAATCCCTCCCCGCTCACTCCACCTGAGTGGCTGCTCCACCACGGTGCCACTCAGCGGCCACGGACACACACACCCCCTCCAAGCCTTGCTCGTTTAAAAACACCCAGAATACGCGTTGATTTTTTTAAAAAGCAAAACATGATAGAAATTTAAAAGAACTAATCAGATTTTTTTAAACTGTGCTTTGAATGATTAAAATTCTTTAAACAAAAAAATTGCCCACAATGCAATGGACAGTGGAATGTGGAGGAGTTTAGCAGTTCTTTACCGATTTTAAAATTTGAAGTGATTTTTTGCCCCTTACAGAGTTTCAAAACTGTGCATAGAAATGTATTTCCTGACCCTAACATACAGGTCATGGCAGACAAGAGGTTCAATTATACAGTCAACAACCAGTAGAAATGCATGTATCTTTTTTGCTTGTTTATTTTTTAAAAGGTAGGGGGAGAATAAAGAGAGGGGGGAAATTAAAGGAAGGCTTTATGAAAGGATTTACGGCATTTTCTGAAGAGTGTTCAGGGACAACTCAAACCTTCAAAGTAGCGGTGAGTTACATAGTTTGGGAGTCCTAGGAAAGACCATTCAAATGAGACTTCATGGGAGCTAAGTGAATAAGGACTCAGAGGCAGGAAATAGTATGTTAATAATATCAGATGGCTACACAAAACACAGAGTTGCAGTGTTAAATATGCAACTTTCTCTTTCTCAACAGCATCTCCCACATGGTCCAGGTTAAGATAATTTCCAATTAGCCTGTTATAGAGCTGCTTTCACTGCGTGTCAGTCAAGGTGAAGGCGCCTTTTAACTCTGAGTCATAAAAGAAATGAGCAGGCACTACATTCCAGCAAGAGCTCACACTAATTTATGGGCAAGGGGGCAGAACGACAGAGGCCAAGGGAAAAACACTGGAAAGGTTAAGATGCTACAATACAGTCGTATATCTCACTAAGCATTCCTCACATTAATATGCTCTGCAGTTGTAGCATTTGGAGAGAAAGAGGGAGAGAGAGCAGCAATCCTCAGGCAAAGTTGGCAGAGAGAGGAGATACATTTCAAAACCAAGACATGATCCTCCCAGGTCTTGACAACAGGAGGATCAAGTCCCAAAAGCAACTGAGACCCAGGCCCGAGCATCAGTGACAGGATGCTAGAGTAGATGGATCAATGGGTCCAGATTGGTCCACCAGGACCCACGGGACCGAAGCATCTGGACAAGAGCTCCTTTGACGGGCTCCAGGGTGAAGTCACATAGGAAAGAATGTTAAGGAACTAAAAAGTGGTGGGGGACCTCTGGCCGTGGGCCAAATCTGGTCCAAGGTTGTTTTTTATTTGGCCCCTTTCCAATTCCTGGATCTGGCCCATGGATCCAACCCTCACTTTCAAGCACCAAAAGAATGATATCATGGGAAGGGAGTGGAGATGAGGACATGCACACACGTCCATAGGGTGGAGCTGTGATATGGACTCTTACCCTTAATTCTGAGCACACCCCTCAAGTACACACACACGCCTCCTATCTGGTCCCCAGACCTTGTACTAATTTTCAAAGTGGCTCATAAGAGGGAAAAGGCTCCGCATCCATCAGTGGCATTTATCTGTTCTCTCTCTCACACAACACACACACTTGCCAGTACCCGAGCACTTCTAAACCTTTCACATACCTTTCATGTTCTACTCCCTTCTTCGATGAAGAACTGAGATGGAAAGAGACTAAAGCTGTGATTCGCAACCAACTTGCTCCAGAGTAAGTGGTTTATGAATTGTGGCCTAAATGATTTGTCCAGGGTCACCTAGGGAGTTTGTGGCAGAGCAAGGAATACAGCCTGACTATCCTGAATCCCAGGCTATTTATTTATTTATTTATTTATTTGTTTATTTAAATTTTATATCCCACCCCTCCTGCCCACAGGGCAGCACTCAATAAAACAATATACAAATTTTAAAACAATTTAAAAATACAATATGTGGGGGGAAACCCCACCCCTACCCCTCGTTAGCAACCAAACCACTGGAACACAGGCATGTGCAATTTGTATTGTTTTAATTAGCTACAAAAACTAATGGAGCCCCATTCATTTTCCTAACTAAGGTAACAAAAATGAATGAATAAGCAAGCAACAGTCTTTTTTATTTCATTCATTTTCATTTTTATTTTTCATTTAATTTATTAAAAATAATAATAAATATTTTTTTAAATCACTGTGCACGCACAAAATGGCCATCAGGGCTGTTCTGTGCATGCACAGCCCTTTCCCAAAATGGCACTAATGCTGCCGGTGCCATATTGGAAAACAGACATGCATGAGCAGAACAGCCCATTTAAAAATGAAATGGGGGGAACTAGAACGGTAGAGTCATTTATGAAAACCCCTGAAAATGAAGGGATTTTTGTACACAAAAAAGAAACTAAAATGAAAACTAATGATGTGCTTTCTGCACACCCCTATTGGAACAGCCTTCTTGCCAATGGCCCGCACAAATGTTAGTTTCTACAGGGTAGAAATGGCCTTTGGTCTTTTGGGCATCACCTCATCAACCCAGCCCTCCAAAGTCCTGAGCACCCTCAATCCTCATCAAAGGACTGACCCACACATCACCAATGTTAAGAAGAGACTCTGAGAGTGAACCATTGGCAGCGTGGGGAGTGGGGGCATAGTGGGCCCTCATCCTCCCCTTATTTTCAGCCACTCAGACTGCCGTTCTCCTCCACTGCAGTGCCAGACACGCTGGGTGAAAACATACGTGATGGCAGCAGTCCGCCGTCACACCACCATCCGGACCAGGGAGCTGCTCACACCTAATCAGGACTGAGTATGGCCACAGAACAAATGTTCACACGACCAGCCCCGGGGGCAGGGCACCACACAAACGTGCAGCCAACCGCCCCCACCTCCACACTGTTCCCAGTGGCCTGCCTCCCCCCATGACGAGCAGCCATGAAAGCAATGACGGCTGCCATGACCACCCATCATGGAGACCACTCCAGACGCGATAGCTTGCTGTAGCCCTGTTGGACAGGTCTTTCCCTAGATATGGTAGCGGCTAGCCCGGCTGTAACTCCACAGGTCTCCAGAGTCACAGCCCGGGCTAGCCACAACCATACCCAGGGAAACTCTGAGGCAAACAGGTGGATGTCCCAAACCCTTAACAAATGTGACAGTGGCCCGTGGACCAAAACAGGACACGCATCACATTTGTTAACACCTAGTATTGTGCCAACCCAGAAAAGAAGCTTCATGAGCAGCAGTTCCCCCACAATGCACAGCTCATGCAAGTTCCTTACCCCTGGGGTGCTCCCCCTACTTTGTGTGCTTGCAGCATGGAGAGCACTCAGGCTCCTTAAGAGCCTTGCTCCAAAAACATTACAGCTCTGCCCAGGGTGCTGAATCAAAGGATTCCACTGAGAGCACTGCAAATAACAGATCTCCAGGGAGGCTCACTAACCAGGTGCTGAGTGCAGAACAAGAATGCTAATCTTCAGAGATGAAAGGTAGTCAGTAGCTCTGGTCTGCATCCCCCACCGGTGTATTACTATTTATAATCCCTTGCTCGCATTCCAGGACTGTGGGTTCACCTTCCTTCCTTGGGGGTTGTCAAAAATTGCCCAGACAAAAGGAAAATACAAAATAGTGTGTATGAGGCGTAAGGGAATCAGTAAGGGTGGGTGAACGTGCCTGCTCCTCGTCTCCTCATTCATTCCAGCTGTCCTAACCGCCTGATCTACAACGGCTGTTGTTATTTTTATTAGCATTGTGCCAAGATTACAGGAGGCAGCTCGCCAAGGTCAAGTTTTGTTTTATGTCGACAAGACTTATCCGCCAAAGCAAACCTCCATACGTAGGTGATTAGATAGATGGAGATTTTGCAGCTGTGGGCTGCACGTGAGTCAATCGGATGATGAATTCTTGGAGTTACTGTTGATGCAAAGAACTAAACAAAGCTACCCTGAAATCAAACTGGGAGGGCAATTAAAGCACCTGCCAGCCCTGCCTATGCTATTTTAACACTTTTCCCTGTGTGTGTTTTTAGTGTTACCACCAGAGCCCTGCTCATCCCAAGCGGTTGGGCTCAATTGGAACTTGGGCCCAATGCAGCTGGGCTCTTCTGAGCCTGGACATGATGTGTCCATGGGTATTTTCAGACAAGCACCACCCCACCCTGTACCCACCGTGCTTGTGTGAAAACCCCACTGGTAACCAATGTTTAACCAGTGAATACTGGGTGGGTAATGTGCGTGTTTGAAAACACCCTATGGGTGGCCCAGCCTCCATGAAGCCTGTGACATCAGGGATCAGAATGGGGGTGGGGTTACATCAGAAAAAGGGTGGTGAGGTTACGGCCTTCTCTATCCCCTTTCCAGCGTGGCTCCACCTCCATGGAGCACCGTGATGTCATAGCATTCGGGGGGGGGGGGGCAGGTTTCCTGCCAATGGGAAGCCCATCCTGTCCAAGCCCAAGATGCCTGGGTAGAGAGTGAGCCTGTCCCACCTCAAGCCTGATGGGACCAGTCAGAACTCGTCAGGCTCAGGATGGAGTGCAGTTCTCTAGTTACAACAAGCTGTCTTCTGCCAGAAAACAGGCTGATTTTACTAATAACCAAGTGAAGCACCATGAGTAGGGCACAGGGGTAAGGAGAGCTGGGTTCTATCCCCAACTCTGCCACTTCCCTGCTGTGTGACCTTGGGCACATCACTTCTCTATCTGCCTCAGTTTCCCTGTCCATAAATGATCGTACCAATGAAATATACACTATGGAGGTGAGATGGTGTGGGGCCTCCTAGAGAGCTAACACCAAAAGGATGTGAGTATAGGCAGGAAAACTCCAAAGGAATGTATACGGGAAATGTTATGTGGTGTTCATACAGATCTAGGACACACATTTTGAGAGGCAATGCTCAGAAAGGGTGACACAAGGCTGTTATAAACTCCCTTCCTTTCTGGGATTCTCTGATCCAATTTACTCACTTTAAAATTCCAAAGATTGGTTTTCCATCTGCCACAAACCCAGCCTAAGACCAGAAAACCTTCCTACTTTTTTGGCTCCCCAGTCATCACTGATAATCTAGCAGGAGATGCATTTCCAATGAGCCCAGTATCGCCCTTTCCAGAGTTACTGAGGGAAGATTCTGCAGTGCTTCTGAGCATGAGAATTTTCGAATCCAGGCTGGAGGACCGATATGAGTGCAATTGTGGGAGAACGTACAAGGAGACAGCATGGTACAATGAGTGGGGTACTGGGCTGAAAGCCAGGAGAGATGGGTTCTATCCCTGGTTTGGCCACTGACTTGCTGTGCCCTCATGGGCAAGCCACATCCCTCCCCTGTGCACTCTTTTACTTTGTGTTAGCAGCTACAGGTCCAAAGAAAAGGTCCCTGTGAACACCAGGTCATAAAAGAGTGATCCATCCCCTATTAATTCACTCCCATAGTCAGAGCTCTCATCCCCTGACCAACTTGACTAATAGCCACATGTGGATCTAGCCTATAAGAACTTGTCTAATTCTTTTTTGAACCCGGTTATGCTCTTGGAGTTCACAACATTTTCTAGCAACGAGTTCCAGAGGTTAATTGTATGTTGGGGGGGGGGGGGGAATATTCCTGTTTTGAACCTACTGCAAGCTAATTGCAAAGGTCTATTATTTTGAGAGGTTAAATAACTGCTCATTATTTACTTACCCTGCATCATTCATGATTTTGTTGACTTCTATCATTTCCACCCCCCTCAGACGTCTCTTCTCCAAGCTGAAGAGTCCTAACATATTAAGCCTCTCCTCATACGGAAGCTGTTCCATGCCTCTAATCATCTTTGCTGCCCTTCTCAGCACCTTTTCCAGTTCTACTATGCCCTATTTGAGAATAAGAAGATAAGTGCTTAGGCCCCTTTAAGCTACATAATGAGTCGGTGTGGTTTGTGCATAGTTGTTTCTGTAGTATTGCAGTTTAAGTGCTTGCTCTTTAACACAGCTAAGTGTGGAACTGCCTGTGAAAAATGATCAAGTAACTATGCACCCAATTTGCACTGACAGTGATTGCCTGTCAAAGTCATTTCCACACACAAGTGCTCAGTCTGCCTGCACTATCCCAGTAATTGCACAAACAAGGCTGGCATGCAGATGCACTCCTAACTGATTGAAGACTTGCAAGATTTCCGAGCAGTTAATTTGTGTTTAATATCGCCCACCAAACTTTCTTCACGTTTTCACTAGTCTAGTCACTTTTTGGCAACACTTCATTGCGCTAAGCAAAAAGTAACGAGCCCAGCTAAAATGGAAATAGACAGACATGAATGGCACCTAGTAATGAACAAATGCAGCATAAATATATATCGGCCTCTTAACTAAAAATGTAGAAAACCCAGCGAAGGAGAAAACAGTCTGGAGGGAGAGAAATGACAATGTGAAATTGATCCAGACAGATGACTAAGGAGCCTTGCATTTGCTTAGAAATATTACCCTCTCTGCAAGATCTAAAGCGCCGCCTTACAAAGTATTGCGGAACATGTTGCACACCGCTTAAATTGCATCAAGAGAAAAATAATATTTCATCTTAGCACATTTGGTGGCAAAGATGATGGCAGACAGAGCATGTTTGCACAGCAGACGTGTTGTAAGGAGGCTTTTGATCTTGCTAAAGCTGAAATGAGCTAGCAATGAAGTGGGCAAAATACACTACTTGTGCTGTGGCAGAGTCACTAAGAGTCCATGCAGGATTAGGCCCTAGGTAGGTGATAAGTGCTTGCAGGAAACCATCCCATGGCAGCCCCAGAGCGTGTAGGCAAACAACTGGCCCTTTAAGGGAATTGCTGGCTAGGGAGCAAGGCATGTGTGTCGCTGAATGGTCTTAGCTGCATGGGCAGTCAGCTGAGCCCCATCTATAAAAGCCAAAAAAGCTCAGAGGAGGACCATTAGGAAGGGCCTGTTGCCTATTGGTGGGGAGTTGGGGCTGCTTCAGGGTTGGCCAACAGCAGGGGCATTCCCAAGGCCCTGTTTAAGAACATAAGTAGTGCCATACTGAGTCAGACCAATGGTCCATCAAGCCCAGCATCCTGCCCTCCGACAGTGGCCAATCTCGATCGCATGGGAGAAGAACCAACAGTCACAAAGGGCAATCCATTCCCCGTTGTTCACTCCCAGCTCCCAACAGTAAGAAGTTCATCCCGTAAGCTACTTAGTTAATAGCCATTAATGGACCTACTCTCCAAGAACTTATCCAGTCCTTTTTAAAACCCAGCTATAATACTGGCCTTGACAACGTCCTCTGGCAACAAATTACATAAGTTAATTATGCGTTGAGTGAAAAAGTACTTCCTTTTATTTGTTTTAAATCTGCCGGCAGCTAGTTTCATGGAGTGTCCCCTAGTTCTAGTACTATTTGAGAGGGTAAATAACCGTTCCCTAGCTACTCGTTCCACACCACTCAAAATTTTATAAACCTCTATCATATTCCCTCTCAGTCTTCTCTTCTCTAAGCTGAAAGACCCAACTTGTCAAGCCTCTCTTTGTACGGAAGCCATTCCATACCCTTTATCAGTCTCATTGCCCTTCTCTGTACCTTGTTCTACTTATGCAACAAATTCCATAAGTTAATTATGAGTTGAGTGAAAAAGTACTTCCTTTTATTTGTTTTAAATCTGCCGGCAGCTAGTTTCATGGAGTGTCCCCTAGTTCTAGTACTCTTTTCAATGAGTGATTTGATTCATTGGCTGGGAGTATGCAAGGGCAGGGGTCCAGAAACAGACACCTACCCTTTCAAGAAACCAGCCAGAAGCCCAGGGAAGGGATCTGCTAAGGAGGACTGACCAGAATAAGACCTGACAGAACAGGGCAGGGGCCTGCTCTTACAGACACCTTGTAAACCCATAGAACTGCTCAACTGGAGGATTGACTCTGGGCAGGTGGGAACTGTTACTGCCTTGACTGAGCCTGAACTCAGGGCAGGAGATTTCTGGATGGACTGTATATTTGTACACAGGGACATTCAACATGTGAACGAAGAGCCCTCTGAAGAAGTGCAGTGTGGATTCCATCTTGGGAGCCTGTGAGGACGTATCCAGAGTAGTTCCATTTTCTTCGGACATTTGCTTCACGGTCCTTGTTTGATTTTTCTGGTCATTTTTGTTCAGATATTGGTCACCTCCAAGACTAGACCCTTGGCAGAGTGGCAGTGCTTGTGTGTCTTAGTGCACCAGAGAGCTATACCAGCCAGAGCGTGCTCCTGATAGAGTTACTCAAATTGGCCAGTTCAGACAAAATGGGCCAGGAACCCAATCCCATAAAAAACATGTACTAGCATAACATTAACCAGACATGAAAAAGAAAAGCAATACAAACCCCTCTGATAATGATGGTCAAAATCTATTCATTAAAGAGGCCTCAGAGAATTGATCTATTATTAAATATTTATATAGTGCCAGCAATATTCCTGGCTCTCAACAACTGTAATTAGAGAGAGAGAGATCCCAGTCCCAAAGTGCTTACAATCTCAGATGGAGAAGAGAGGGGAGAACATAGGGGGAGAGAGTGATACACTGGGTGTTTTTAGACAACACCTCCCCACCCATTACCCACCAGTCACCCATCATGCATGTTGCAGGGCTACACAGAATGCCAATGTGTCCCTGCAACATGGGTGATAGCTAGGGAGGTGCTTGTCTAAAAACATTTCTCATTTTAGAGATGGGCATGTCTCTATCTCTCATCTCCTAAGTGAGTTCATAATCAAGTTGGGATCTGAACACTGGTCTACCTTATATAGCTTCAGCACCTTATCCGCTAGGCTACACTGTCTCGTATCTCAGTGGTAAAAGATGGCTGCTGCCCTGATGTACCTGTCAAGAGGTGTGAAGCACATGTGGACAGATGGATGGATGTATATTCGGTTATTTTACAAGGTCCTCACCTTGCCACCCAGCTTCTTGCTGTCATGCCCTCACATCCAAGGGCAGAGGGCATAAAGAGCAGCCAGGCTGGCAGGCTGCTGCTGGCCTTGTACAATGCAGGGCCCTAAACCCACCCACCCATTCCCTCCAGAGCACACTCTCAGTACCAGCTCAAGCGTGCCTAAGCCCAGTGCTGACTCTCCACAGGCCAGCAGCTAAATCCAATGGGCAGCACTGCGCACACACATGCACACACACACACACAGTGTGGTGTCCTTTCCCCCTGCCTCCCCAAGACAGATGCCCATCTAGGGCAAAGGGCCTAAGGCCAGCCTTTCATCGCAACACACAATGGCTTCGTTATCTCAGAAAGCTTAAGTTATTTCCTTGCTCAGAATAGGAAAAGAGAGTATATTTTGTGCCCCTATGTGGTAGCTATTGATAAATACCAACTTATCAATGGCCAACAGAGTGTTGCATCACCCACGAAGATGCCTGTATCCTGGAACTTGTGAGCAAGTCTCATCAGCGGCCCATAACCCTAGACCACGTGCTGTCCTGAACACAGCAGCTGGGGTCTGCCTGGGGCAGTTAAGCCATTGACTGCCTGGCTAAGATGAGGAAACTCCCTAAATGACTCTTATGTACCTAACCTCAAACCTAGCACTGCTACAGGAAACATCTCAGGGTAAAGATGGCATCCAGCTATTTCCCTAGGTTTCAAGCTGATGGGTATTGTTCAGCTATTTAGCTCTAACTAATATCTGCAACCAAACCAGGTATTTGCATGTCCAGTTTTTAGGGTATTATGTTGGGGATATTTTGGTTTTTCAGTTCATGTATTTTAGGTATTTTGTTCGCGTTTGGAGTCATTTCAGTATTTCAGCCATGTCATTTTTGGCAATTTGTGCAGGTGCAATAGTGCTAATATTGCCAAAATGATGTCACCGAAATACCAAAATAACCAATATAAATCAAAATAGCAAAACCAAGAAAATGAAAAAAAACAACCACCTGAAATAACCAAAATAGGTAACCGACCGAATGGAGATGGGCTGCAGTTCTTATCCGCTTGTTTAATTTGGGTAGGTAAATTCAATGAGTTTGCTGTTGTTGTTTCTTTCAAAAATATATTCTTTAGGTCATCCCAATGGCTAGAACTTGAAATCTGAATACTCTCTCTGTTTATACACTCAAGTCAGGTAAACAGGAGTTGATTGAGACAACAACATGATCAAACCTGTATAAAGATCAGAGGTTTGTATTTCTAGCTGGTCCTGTCTCATCTGGATCAGACGACTGTATGGTCTGTATAGTACAGAATTACACAAGTATAGAATTGCAGGTGTGGAAGGTATCTCAAGAGCCATCTAGTACAACCACCCCCTTCCCTGCCCCCCTGCTCCAAGGCAGGAGATCCTCTGCCTACAGTATCACAGACAGATGTTTGTCCAGTTGGGTTGTGAAAGCATGCTAGGAATGACTGAGATTCCACAACCTCCTTTATTCCATTGCCCACCTGAACACATTTTCCAGGTGAGGTCTCACCAGCTCTGAATAAAGCGTCACCAACACCTCCCATGTCCTGGAAACCATGAACCTGTTAATGCAGCCTCAAACGGCATTTGCCTTTTTTTCAACAATGTTGCATATGTTGACAAATGTTCAATTTGTGATCCACCATAATTTCCAGACCCTTCCCTGCAGCACTACTGCCTAACCAGCTATCTCCCATTTAATATCCATGCTTCTGGTTTTCATTCCCATACGTAATACTTTACATTTGCTTTTGTGGAATCTCAGTAGTCTTGCCTGAACATGGATCAGATTCCTCTACTAATGTACAACACTCTTTGCCTGCTTCCTTGGTGCTGGAACGGGGGTGGGGGTAGGGGCATTATTCTCCCGAACCCCACATACAGGAACATAGGAATTACCACATTCAATCAAATCAATGATTCATCTAGCACTGTGTCCTATCTTGGATACTACAGGAGCCCTCAAGGTGAGCTCCCAGGGAGCGTTTCTTCTGAGTGCCCTATTAGGCAGAGGATGGCTCACTCATGCCCTGAAGCAGGAATGTACTGCACAGTAAATGCAAAGCTTTAAATAGGAGCCTTTGGAAAATATTTTAGCAGAAGGTCAAGTTGATAATGCCTCAGCTAGCAAACAGCTTGAATGTTAACTGGTAACTACAGTAATGAACATTATCACATTATGAAAATTAAAATTTACTCCAAAGATTTGGGATTGGCTCAAAGAATTGAGGCACAGCTGTGTTATGGAGGATACAGCGCACGCACACACGCACACACACACACACACGCTCCAAGGAAGAATAAAGACGCATCAAGAAATCCAGAGCCTTTATTTGGCAGAGTTTGCCGAGACAGACTGCAGGGAGATGATCCAGGCTTGCCTGTGTGCAATCAAAATATTGCTGCAAGAAAGATGGGTGGGCTCTTTATGCTTAGCCCTAATGCCTTCCTAATGCAAGCTGAGCCAGGTAGCCTCTGTACCCTGAACAGCTGTCGGCAAAAAATATATGAGCCAGACTCACATTTACATTTATAGCAAAGGGGCGTTAAAGCAGGACTATGAATGAGCCTTATAGAAGCCCTCTTTAAACTGCCAGAGCCAGGAAACAGAGCCTTCAGTGCCAATGAGAACACAGCCCATGTGGGTTTTAATCTGAAAATGAGCTGATATGACTACTCACATAGGGCTCAAACCTGCAAGGAGCTGGGTCTCTAGCATGACTCAGAAAGATACATGCTAAATGGAGCACCTGAGTACTCCTACTTACAGCTGTCACCTCTCTGGGTTTGACCCAGAGCCTTTGGGCCCAGCCAGGGGTGCCCTCCCCCCACCCCCACTTCACAGTAACCCAGAGGAATTAAGCTTCTGGGGGGAGCAGGAGACAGATGGGGAAGGTGGGCTTTGGGAACTTTCCTTCCCCCTTTCTGACATGACCCTGCCTCATCAAGTGTCATGACACTCGGTAAAGGGTGGAGGTTGTCAGACACCCAAACTGCCTCCAGACCGGTCATGACTCAGTTTACCCACTTGTAGACTCGGATGGCCCTTACTCAGTCCCAGCGTGCAAGCCCACAAGTGTAAATTCATTGGCACCTGTTTCTTGAAGGTACTCGGTAGCATAGCGTGACAGGTTCACACATTGTCAGAGTAAGTGTTCTCAGGATCAGGCCCGCTTAAGACTGTCTCACTAGGGAGCTAACTGTGCACAATCCTTTATTTCTCAAGCACAGTTCAGTCTTATTCACACAGGTCTCCCCTCCACAAGTCTCTAACCCTGGTCTAGCCAGGTTCCTGACTATGGTTAGCTGAATCCCCTTTAGCCAGGAAGCAAACTCTGGCTTACCCACTCTCTCTCCATCAAGTACAAGCCTCTGGCTTTGACTTACAGTAGTAGCCACTGCCAGACACTTGCCACAGCCTGCAGCTGGCTTTCCCCAGCCCAGCCCAGCCCAGCCCAGCAGTTCCCTCTGGCTTGGCTGTGGGACAGAGCCTGGTTCCTCCCATATCAAGCCCACTGCTTCGCCTTCAGTGTCTGCTTTCAACTGCCTCTTCCTCTGGCTTCGCTTGCTTCCTTTATCTAGGCTGAATGGCCACGCCCAGACACAGCACCTACTTCTACTCAATTAGGTGCTATCCTTCACTTCCGGTGGTGCCTGCAGCTTGGCTCCTGCAGCCCCACTGTCAGTGCTAGCTATGCAGTCTTAAAGGGCCCTCAGCCCACAGGAACTTTGCCCTGCTACACATAGATTTATAAGTGGGTCAGGTTTGTCTCAATATACAAACCAAGAATTTCCCCAGGCTGTGAATATTCAGTTCCAGAAATACTTAGACACCAGTTTATACAGAGAAAATTAATAAAAGGGTTTAAGGTTGTCAATATAGGATCAGAGTTTGTACAGAATTTGCATAAGAAAAAATAACAAATTAAATACAATGCTAGCTTGACTTTCGGCATGAACCTATCTACATCTTACCCTAAAGGATTGATCATGAGGTGTTGTTGACACAACTGTGGGGCCTGGCAGGGGTGCGCAGGACTGCTCGAGTGGTTCCGCTCCTTCCTGTCGGGGAGATCCCAGAGAGTGGTGATGGGAAATTGCTCGTAATCCTCTCAGGACCTCCCCTGTGGGGTCCCACAAGGGTCCATTCGGTCTTCCCTCTTGTTCAACGTGTATATGCGGCTGCTGGCAAGGTCATTCGGAGATTTGGGATGAAGTGCCATCAGTATGCGGATGACACTCAGCTCTACCTCTCTTTTTCATCTGACCCAGGCCCTGCAGTCTCGGTGCTTACCCGATGCCAGGCTGCTGTTGGGGACTGGATGTAGGTGAGCCGATTGAAGCTGAATCCAGACAACACTGAGGTGATGATGGCTGACCGACCTTGTGGCCTGGAGGGGATTGGGACTCCTCTTATTGATGGAGTCCAGTCCCCTCTGGTCAATCAGGTCCGCAGCCTTGGAGCGCTTCTGGACCCCCTTGCTGCGCTTGGATTGTTGGGTGGTGGCGGTGGCAAGGAGTGCTTTTGAGGAGGCTGCGGTCTTTTCTTTCTGGTTTGGCTCCAACTGCTGTCAGATCACCTCAAGGCTAGATTATTGCAATGTGCTCTACATGGGGCTGCCCTTGATGACTGTTCAGAAGCTGCAGCTGGTGCAGAAGGCGGTGGGTCGCCTCCTTTCAGGGGTGAGGCGCATGGGGCACATTACACCGGTGCTCTATAGTCTGCACTGGCTCCCTATAGCTTACCGGGTGCGATTCAAGGTGCTGGTTTTGACCTTTACAGCCCTAAGTGGCCTGGGCCCCACATACCTGAAAGACTACCTATCCTTTCATGCCCCATTGGGGCCCCTGCAATCAGCCAGGAGCACCTCCCTGTGGGTACCGTTTGTTACTCTTGTTCACACAATGAGGACTCACGGGGGGGCATCCTCAGTTGCTGCCCCAATGTTATGGAACTCCCTTCCCCTGGAGGTCTGTTTGAGCCCGAGCATCTTCCAGAGGCAGTGGTGTAAGACCTGCCTGTTTGTAAAGATGTTTGGCAGTCAGGGATAGGGTATGGGGGGTGGGTTTGGAGAAAGGTTCTCAGGGAAGATTGGCTGTGGGACATGGGGAAGAAGTATTTATTGGGTGGGTTTTGTGCAGGATTTGGGGAGGGTTGGGGGTTGTTTTAATCTTTTACTGTTTTATGGAATTTATATATGTTTTGTACGTTATGTTTATATTTTCTTATTTATAAGCTGCCCTGAGCCTTTTTTAAGGATCGGCGGGATAATAAATAAATAAATACATTAAATAGCACAACAGTTCATAATTTGTATTTTTACCATTCCAGGCTCAAATTTTAAGAGTCTCAGAACAAGATCCTAGCTTTCACATGCTGGCAAGAGCAGGCTGTGGAATAGCTCTCATCCCAACAACACTACTTGTTACTTAAAAGCCCCAGCAGTTTCTTTCATGTCCCCCATGGTTAAAGGATAACTACCCTGTCTCCCCAAACCAGCTTTGCTTTGAAGTTCATTTGCACTTCAAAAGATAGCCACGCCTATTGTTCTTTGAAGGGTAGATCTGTGTACTTACCTAGATGGGCTTCTGTGTGTCACCTACATACAGTTCACAGTGTAGAAATACAAAAATGCTTTTCATCCTGACCATATCATATGACTTTGTTGCAACAAAGGAGAAGGGGTGAAGGATCTCTGGCTCCTGGCCCCAGGAATTAAGAGGCACTCCTCACTGATACTGCCTAGGGACCCATCTCTGCCCCTATCCCAGCAGGAATGGCTGATATTGCCCCTGCCCCATCAGAGTCAGGGGCGCTCCCTGCCACTACTCCCATCTAGATGTGCCTTGTGTATGTCCTAGGGAGCTGGGGACAGCAGTCATGCCCCTACCCTACTAGATCTACTAGTGTTGAACTCAGTATTTGACCTTAGGCAAGTCACTTCCCTCTGTGCCTCGCTGGGGATGAATAGACACTATTCTGCAACTGGGCTACTTAAGTCACCTCTGCAGATGTTCCTGTTCCCCAAGATCACCTCAGAAGGAATGCCCATCATGTCCCATCAGGACAACACCTGTGGATTTGCTCCACAGCCACCCACAGCAGGATAGGTCGCAACTGGCCAATTCCTGGGAGCTGGGTGGGGAAAATCACTTTATCATCTTTGAGAACTCTTGGAGAATGGATAAGGTGCGGGAAGCTTGGAGAAGGGCAAATGTTGTCCCTTTCTCCAAAAGGTGGAAAAAGGAGGATCCAGAAAACTGCAGACTGGTCATCAATACTTGGAAAGATTCTAGAACAGATTATAAAGCAGTCGAACTGTAAGCATTTAGAAAACAATGTGGTGATTACTAGAAGCCAGCATGAATTTGTCAAGAATAAGTCATGCCAGACTAATCTTATTTTCTTTTTTGATCAAGTTATAAGTTTAGTGAATCATGGGAATGCTGTGGACATAATATATCTTGATTTCAGCAAGGCATTGACAAAGTCCCCCATGATATCCTTGTTGACAAGCTGGTAAAATGTGGGCTAGATGGTACTACCATTGGGTGAATTTACAGCTGGTTGAAGAACTGTACCCAAAGAGTGCTCATCAATGGCTCATCAATCTGGAGGGAGGTATTGAATGGGGTGCCGCAGGGCTCTGACCTGGGTCTGTACTGTTCAACATCTTTATTTTTCATTTATTTATTTATTATCAAATTTGTATGCCTCCCCCTTCTGCTCAAAGCATCTCGGGGCGGCTAACAACATATTAAAACAATTTAAAACAGTAAAACAACAACAATACAGTTAAGAAGTCCATTAAAACAAATTACCACCCAACCCATCTCCCTCGGGAAAGGCATGGCAGAACATCCAGGTCTTACACTGTCTACGGAAAGAGGGGAAGTCGGTGGTCAGGTGGACCTCCGGTGGGAGGGAGTTCCACAGCCACGGCACAGCCACAGAGAACGCTCTCCTCAAGGTCGACACCCAAGAAACCTGGGGGACCTCGAGGAGGACGCCCCCAGCCGACTGCAGGGGCCAATCCAGGATCCGGCAGGTGAGGCGATCCTGCAGATAGGCTAGGTCCAGGCCGTTTAGAGCTTTAAAGGTCAACACCAACATCTTGAATTGGTCCTGGAAGACTATCGGCAGCCAGTGCAGAGAACGAAGCACCAGTGCAATGTGCTCGCAACAGCCCATCCCCGTTAGGATGAGGGCCGCCCCGTTCTGCACCAGCTGCAGTCTCCGAACCAGCACCAAGGGTAGCCCCACATAGAGCGTGTTACTATTGTATTACCTCCAGTCTCGAGGTAATAAAAGCATGGACGATCGTGGCCAGATCCGAGTCCAAGACATACGGCTGAAGCCGACACACCGGATGTAATTGGCAAAATGCCCCCTTTGCCACAGCCGCTACCTAAACATCCAGGTGGAGCTGCGGGTCCAGGAGCACCCCCAGACTCTGAACCTGAGATACCAGGGCAGGATGGACCCTATCAATGATGGGGGCCACCACTGCCTCGGCTTTCCCCACAACCAACACCTCCATCTTGTCAGGATTCAACCTCAGGCAGCTCACCCTCATCCAATCCCCCACAGCCGTCAAACACCAGGTAAGCACTGAGCCTGCCAGGCCTGAGTCGGATGAAAAGGAGAGATATAGCTGGGTGTCATCAGCATATTGATGACACTGTACGCCAAATTCCCTAACAACCTCCCCCAAAGGTTGCATATACTCATTGAACAAGCGAGGGGACAAGACAGAACCCTGCAGGACTCCACACATGAGACCTGGGGAGAAGATGAAGAATCACCCAGGACCACACGTTGGATTTTCCCAGCCAGGAAAGAAAAGAACCACTTAATAATGGTCCTGCCAATCCCTGCCCAGTCCTGCAGCCGAGTCACCAACAACTCATGATCAATGGTATCAAATGCAGCCAAGAGATCTAACAGGATCAACAGGGTCGAACGACTCCGGTCCAACTCACGGAAGAGGTCATCGACCAAGGCCACAAGTGCAGTCTCCGTGCCATATCCCGGACGAAAGCCAGACTGCGAGAGATCGAGAAAATGAATCTGGTTCAGATGCTCCTGCAGCTGCCAGGCCACCACCCATTCAATAACCTTCCCTAGAGACCGGCTGATAACTGGCCTTGACATCAACATCCAATGATGGCTTCTTGATCAGGGGTCGCACCACAGCCTCCTTGAGACAATCCAGCACCCTGCCCTCCCCAAGGGAGGCACTGACAATCCCCACCACCAATGGCCCTAATGTCTCCCGGCTGGGTTTGACCAGCCAGGACGGGCATGAATCTAGTTCACAATAAGTGGCTCGAATGGTCCCAAGAGCATCCCCCGCATCTGAAGGCGACACATCCTGAAATTCATCCCACAAAACAGGACAAGACAGAGCTTCTACTGCCTCTGACTCACCTACTACTAAAAGTGTTGCATCAAAACTGTGGTGGATTTGAGCAATTGTATCCGCAAAAAAGTCCACAAACAAATCACAGTGGGCATTCGATGACTCTAAGTCCAGGCGGAGGGAGGTCGGACTGACCAACCCCCTCACCACCTTAGCGGATGCAATGAGGGCAGCAAACAAAACTTTCTTTGCTGTCCGCAACACCACAGCATAGGTACACAACCAGATTCTATGTTGCAATCAGTCAACTTCAGCACGCGAATGACGCCACCGTCACTCTAACCGCCACTCTTCCCACTTCATCCACCGCAGCTCCTCTGTAAACCACGGGAACTTGTGTTGTTGATGGTTTGGGAGTGGACGCCTGGGAGACACCCGCTCGATGGCCTCCACCAGCACAGAATTCCATATCGTCACAAGGTCATCGAGTGAGCAGCCATCGAGATCAAAGGAAACATCACCTAGAGCGGTCTGGAACCTTCCAGGTTCCATAAGCCGTCGGAGGCAAACCATCCTAACCGGTTCCACACCCTCCCGGGGGCCAACATGCACCAGGATACCAGCCCAGAGGAGATAATGATCTGTCCATGACAAGGGCACTGATGACACCTCCCACACTAACGGATCCCCTGCGTCAAGGCCTGTGCAAAATATCATGTCCAGGGTATGTCCTCCAACACGTGTGGGGCCCACCATTCTCTGAGACAGGCTCATGGTTGCCATGGCACCCATGAACTCACGCTCTGCCCCTCCAAGACTGGCATCGGCATGGATGTTGAAGTCCCCCAGGACTATCGCCCTGGGGGACCTCAAGACCACCTCCAACACCAGCTCGGTCAGTGCAGACAGGGAAACTGTTGTACAGGTGGGTGCCCAGTATATCAGCAATATCCCTACTCTGTCTCTGGCCAAATCCAACACCAGATGAAGGCCCTCTATACCCATGATAGTTTGCAGAGGAAATCTCCTCACAGGGAATGTATCTTTAAAAATAATGGCTACACTGCACACACACACACACCAGCCGAGGCTGATGTTGTACGGAGTACCTAGCTGGAACAAGGTCAGTCAATATAGGCCCCGATTCAGTGTCCAGCCAGGTCTCTGTAATACATGCGAGGTCGGCCGCCTGGTCCAGGATCATCTCCCGGACCGTAGTTGGCATATTGGCTACTGACCTTTCATTTACCAGCAACAAACCAAGGCCAGGGGCCCTCTGATTCCCGATCACTTCACCATCTGCCTGGAGGCCATTAAGTGGGACAGAAATAGAACATCTGTCCCGCCTCACAGATCTAATTTGCCTCCCAGAAGGACCATAATTCCCCCGGCCCACAACAACCCCTATAGCTGAGGACTCCCTCCCTGTCCGCCCCCCCCCCAAGCACCCTACCCAGAGGCCGTCCTGCCAGTCCCCCAAGGGAGACCCCCACCCACTAATACATCCCCTACCCTCTTCTTGCATAGGANGCCCCCCCCCCAAGCACCCTACCCAGAGGCCGTCCTGCCAGTCCCCCAAGGGAGACCCCCACCCACTAATACACCCCCTACCCTCCTCTGCCACAGGAGGGCAATACCCCTCCCCAAGGGGCCACAGCCCTCCCTCACAACGAGGGAGCCAGCCCTGCCCTCCTTAACCCAGTCCCTTTGTCCCTCACCCACACAAGGCAAGCAAGCCATCCCCCCACCACCATCCCGTCACTCTAAAACTCTGTACCCCTTACCCGCTGTTAGTCCCCTCCCAACCCTCCCGGTCCCGCTAAGGGACTTGGATGAAGAAGTAGAGGGAATGATTATCAAATTTGGAGATGACACAAAACTGAGAGGGACAGCTTATAGTTAACATATTAGAAGACAGAAATAAAATTCAAAATGATCATGACAGGATGGAAAACTGGGCTGAAAATAACAAAACTAATTTCAACAGAGATAAATGTAAAGTTCTGCATTTAGGTAAGAAAAATCAAAGGCACAAGTATAGGTTGGGGAATTACCCAGCTTGACGGCGGTACACATGAAAAGGATCTACGGGTTGGGTAGCTGATCACAAACTCAACATAAGTCAGCAGTGTGATGCAGTTGCTAAAAAGGCTAATGCAATTTTAGGCTGCATTAACAGAATCAATATCCAAGTCACGAGAAGTAATAGTTCCACTCTATTCTGCACTGGGTCAGACCTCACCTGGAGTACTGTCTCCGGCTCTGGGCACCACATTTTAAGGACATTGACACATTGGAATGGATTCAGATGAGGGTGACAAAAATGGTCAGGGGTCTGGAAACCAAGGACAAAAGGTTGAAGGTGCTGGGTGGTATGTTTAGCCTAGAGAAGAAAAGACTACAAGGAGACTTGATAGTAGTCTTCAAATATCTAAAGAGCTGTCAGACAGAAGATGGCAAAGACTTGCTTCTGTTGCCTTGAGGGCAGGACTAGAAATAAAGGGCTCAAATGACAAGAAAGCAGATTTCAGTTAAACATTAGGAAGAAATTCCTAACGAAATTTTGGCTGTTCAACTGTGGAACAAATTGCCTAGAGCAGCGGTGGGCTCTGTCTCCTTCACTGGAGGTTTTCAGACAGAGGCTGGATGGTCATCTGTCAGGAATGCTGTAGCTGCGGATTTCTTGCATTGAGCAGGGGGTTGGACTAGATGACCTCCATGCTCCCTTCCAACTCTAGGAAAACCTCCCTGGAGCTTCAGCACAGCAGTACACAGGCCTTGCACTGACCTTCTACATAGAGGCTAGTTAACTGGACTCAGCAGGTCTATCCACTAGGATATTTCAACTTAACCCATGGAGCTCGGAGCAAGTCTAACTTTCCTCCGAGATTGTTGTTTTTGGCAGAGCCGGCCTTACTGCAGGGCGGCTCGGGGTGGTTGCCCTGGGCCTCACTCCTGGGGGGGCCCCCCGTATTCAGGGTCCCCAGCTCCTGGCCTGACAGTGGCAGGGAGCTGGGGACACCGAGCGCGGGGCCCCCCTGGCCGAGTCCGACTCCGACTGACAGGCAGCACCGAGGAGCAGAGGCCCAGCCTCTCCCACACTCCGTGACCCTCCCCTCTGCTGCCTGTCAGTCTCGGCCAGGGGAAAAGTAGGAGAGGCAGGGCCTCTGCCTCTCCCTCATTCCCCCTGGCCAAGACAGCCAGGCAGCGGAGGGGGCCAGCGGAAGTGAGGGAAGGGCGGAGGTCCCGCCTCTCCCACACTCCCTAGCAACTTCTGGTGGGCAGTGCGGTGGCAGATTTAATCTGCTGCCGCAGTGCCTGCCCTACTCAAGGCTCCAAGCCTGACCCAGGGAGCCAGGCTGGCATGGGGCCCAGGCTGGCAGCGGCAGCAGATCAGGTAAGTGATCCTGAAATGGTTGGGCTTGGGGATGGGCGAAGGGATGTACCCCTCCGCCCGTCCTCATGCCCAGGCCCGGGTAGCACGCCACCCCCAGACTGAGCCAGAGAGTGCCCCCTGAGCCGGGGAGCGCCCCTAGGCCCGCCACAGAATAGGGCCCCACCTTTGTCCCCCACCCTGGGCCCCGCATATGGTAAGTCCAGCCCTAGTTTTTGCAGAGCAAAGTGGCTTCTTGCTTCTTAAGCTCTGGGAGCTGGAAAGAGACAGCAGTAGGGTTAAGGTATTAGCCTGCAACTGGGGACAGCCTGGATCCATTCTCTGTCACTGACTCCCTGTGTGGCTCTAGGCAAGTCACTTATGTGCCTTTGGTTTCCATCTGCATGATAGGGACAGCATCACAGGGGTTCTGAGGGGTGGAGGGGAGAATTACCCTCAAGACTGTGAAGTGCTCAGAAACCCCAGTAATTGGGGTCTAGCATAGGCACTCTGTATGGGGATATTTGGGTTCCTTAGCCTTCCTCCAACTTTAATACTGATAAGCCTTGCCCCGAACCCTTCCTTTAATGGTGCCGAATTGGCATTAGCACAAGCAGCAATTGTGGTGCGTCTGGTCTGCGGCTGTGAGGACAGGTGGTGCTGGAAGGACTGATGGCATTTTCCTGGCACAGGGGGAAGGTGATGGATGGAGCAGGCAGAGGGAACTTCGCCACTTATTTACAGAGCTCACCAGCCACAACTCTCCCCAGTTTACCTTAAAGGCAGGACTGAAACTCCACTTGGGGGTCCCTCCCCTGGGGAAAGGGATGGACAAGGACAGAAGCTTACATTGAAATACTAGATACACCGGCTGACCCAAACAACGACTGAAGTCTTTGCCATTGGCTTTAGATCAGATTCAGACCTAACAATCTCAATTCACATGACATAACACTCCACAAAGAGCTCTCTCTACACCCAAATGCCCTCCCAGCCCCCTGTGCCCCATCGTCTGCATCTCCAGCTCCACCCATGGATAATGGCCACAATCCACAAATGGGGCTTCAGTGGGGCTACTCTGGAGTAAGTGGTTCAATCATGACCAGTGTGAAGTGCTTATTCTCAGCTCTCCATTGAGCCTAATTCACCTCCTCAACAGAACTGTTATTTGCCCTTGCCTCTCCCCTCACTAGGAAGAGAGAGTTCAGCCTTTGGAATCCAACCAAACCTGCCTTGGAAAGAGACCGTCCACAAAAGAGCAGCTGCCTAACCCCCACTCTTCAGAGGCTCTCTGAATTGTACCAGCCTGGGTCGACAGATACTCCCTGTTCCCTCATCCACCAGCTCCAGAACAGAGTGGAGGGAGGGGCCAGAATGGCAGCTAGCAAACCCTGCTCACGTGTGGAGTTGCTTCCACACCAAACATTGGCGGTGGCATCATCCACAGAAAAGGTGGCCTCATCCCCAGCCAGAACAGCCCAAGGGCTTCAGAGCAGGTTTTTCCTCTGCCCGAAAAGTGCAGGATTCCCAGCAACACCTGTACATCTGAGCCAGGCAGGAGAGTGGGTGGTACAAATGCATAAGGGATAATGGCAAGGGGCGGGGTATAAATTTTTAAAATAAATAAATAAATAAATAAATAATGCAAGCTGACAACAAAAAAGCCACTTTTCCCTTTCTTCCTTACTTTTTCAGATGAGTCATGTTATCATTCCCATCCAGATGTGGCGGCTGCTCAGCACTAGTGCAAACTCCAGTAGGGAGAACGGATAAGCTATTAACAGAAAGCAAAGCAAATGCTCCCCTGCACTAGCACTACTGTATCCCTCCTTGGCCTTCATGCGCACAGAGCCATGAACAGCCATACACCCATGCAGGCACACAGAGTACTTGCATTCACGATCACAGACACATGCACAAGCATATACATGTTCACCCACAGTACAGCATACCCCCCAATAGTCCTTATTTAGGAGGGACAGTCCCTCTTTGGGTGCTGAATCCCACTATTCCTCCTGCAGAAGGTCATAGTCCCTCTTTCAGGAGAATGAGACAAAAAAATCAGAATTCAAGCTTCAGGCACCTCTTTCATTGTTGCCTCCAAGGAAAAACACCTGAGAGGACAATGGGGAGATGATGAAATGACAAGAAACTAGGGATGAAATGAGAAACATTTTTTTTCTCACAAAAATATGGCGATAATCAAGAATTGTCACCAAGATCTTGGTACAATCTTGATAACAGACCAAGATCTTGGTTGAGAAATTTTTCTCAAAATATCATTTACCACAATTTACCACTTACCGTCTACCAATTTATTGTATACCGCTTACCGTGTACCACCTTCATCCCAGTAATGTCCAGGTGTCAAGTGGCATTTTGCGCATGTACATTACCGGGATGAAGGTAATGTGCATCACAGCCCCATCACAGTGTGTGGAAGGGACGTATTGGCCAAAGGGGCAGGGCTTGTCCCTCTGGCTGCTAGAAATGTTGGCAGGTACATTACAATTTGCATTAAAACAAACTCACTTGTGCATGTATCCAATGATTAATTTGTAAAAAAAAAAAAGTTTCAGTGCTGCTGCCACCAATCAACTGTTTGGTGGCAAAAACACTCTCCCAGACAAACAGCTGATGGGTGGCAACAGGAACCCACAACCTGAATGAAGCAAAGTTTGGTGCTTCTGCATCTAGCCAGGGATGGGGTCTTGCAGTCCAGCAGCAGTAACAACATCTGAAAGAAGTGCCAGGGCTGAGTCCTGTCAAGCTCTGGCAGAAATAAAGCCCTGCATTACCAAGTCACAGGTGCACGTTTGTATACACTAGAGTCCTGCTCGAAAAATTCAGCCTTTAGGACAAACTGTGCCAGGACAAACTAAACCCAGCCCAGTTCCAAGCCCAGGCCCGATATAATGGGGGTGACCCCACCCCCCATGGAGTGCCATAATGTCACTGTGCCCTGTACGGGTAGGATCACACCAGGAAAGAGAAGGAGGAATGCTGTGAGCTCATCCCTTTTGACGTAGCCCCGCCCCCACAGAGCACTGTGATATCACAGCCCTTTAAGGGGCCAGGAGCCAGATCAGAAAAGGGCAGGGTTACAGTATTCTCCCTGCCCTTTTCTAATGTGTCCCTGCCCAGACGGAGCAACGCAACATCTCATGGCCCTTCATGGGGTTGTGGCCTCCCACTCATAGGCAGCCTGGCCCAGCCCAAGACCAGGGCTTGGGCCAGGAAGCCTCTCCTGTACTGAACCTGATGGGACCAGTTACATCTCATCAGGCTCGGTTCTGTCTGCAGGGCTCTAGTATGTATACCATGTAGTCATGTTCACATGGACACACTCTCAAATGTCTACACACAAGCATGCATTGTCACACACGCGCACTCCTGCACACTCATGGAGATAGTTATATGCCCACACAGGTACAAAAATGATAACACATCCACTTAACACACTTGCTGACGCACCCCTCCCCGAGAAATGAGACACGAAGACATGACATGGATTTTAACTGGCCGCACTCTTTAATAAACAACAGTTCTGATGAGTTGGTGGGATTGCTGCTAAGCAATTCAGGGTCCAGTATTTTTCCTAAGCTTCAACATTATGTAAATCACAGGTTTCTGGCCTGGACATGCCTTCCAATGCCAGCACCAAAAGGAATAAAACTCAACAACAACCTCCCCTTCGAACAGCGCTCTGGCCAAGGCCGAAGGGGAAACAACTTGCCCATTCGGGCTTGAGTAAGGAGGGTGGTGTCATCAGATTGAGGGCCATGCTTGCCCTTACCCCTTTTGACATTCCTCCCAGGGAAACGATCATGCTGTAGCGTGCCCTGCTTCTCAGCAAGTCTCATTCCCCCATCTCTTATGGAGACGACTCTTTGATCTATTCTATCTCTACCTAACCACGAAATCCTATTAACCATACTGGACCCCGGCAAGAGTGTGACAATGGCATAATGTTCAAATACTTCACCAATTGCTAATTTCCAAATTGTAACTTAAACTTGTTCCTAATTGACTTAATTCGTTCTTACTCTATTTAAATTAGTTTTCCAATTCTAATTATTTATTTCAAATCAGTTCAGATTGATGTTCTTTATTATTTTAAATCTTTCTAATACTGCGAAGAAGGCAAAACATAAGGGGACCTCATAATGCTAAGGTCTCCTCCAAAATTCCTTCTTGGCCCCCTTATGGCGACGGGATAACCCACAGTATTAGAGGGATGGGTGGGTGGGTGCTGCTTGCTGGGAGAATTGTGGCCGAATGGCTGAGGCTCCGCACGGGAGGCAGTTGCTCCACCCCTTCCTCTAACAAGGGGGAAAGCACTGCCCCCGCACCGACCAATCAGGTGGCCCATACACAGCCACCTGATACCCACGCCACCAATCAATGGTGCACGGGCTGTTCCACGGGGTTTCCCAGCCCCCAAATCTATTTCGCGCCCATTCTCGGCCCGGGAAGAGCTGGGGCACGGCAACCTCCCCCTACCCCCGATCTGGGGAGTGGGGCGGGGGGTCCTTCTCTATGCACTCCCCCACACTAGCACCCTACCCCCTCACACACTCACCCAACAGCATAACACCCAAACATGTCCTGGAAGCCCAAACACAACCCAGTGTACCCGGTCTGCTCTGACATACACATCAGCTCACCCAGAATGACAGAGCCATGCAACTAGTCTGCTTTTCAAGTGGAAATCCTAAAGAGCAAAGATTCCAGGCTGCATCCTGACACGGGCTCCTCTGTGTATTAAAAGAGCAGCCAGCTCTCTGAGCCATGGCGTCTGAGAGACACAGAATTAACGCAGTTCCTATTTATAGGGCTTTGATTAGAAGCTCGTCACCTCAAAGTTTTTTATTCCCTTTTTATCCATTTATAAGGCCATAACGCAGTTTGAGTAGTGCTAGACAGCTTGGTGTCCCACCGATCTCTCCAGAACTTAATGTGCCATTCAGATCCAGTTAAATTAGTAATAGGCAGCAGTCTGTGCACCACAGGGCTCTAACTGCCTCAGAAAGCACGCTTTAGTTCCTGCCTCTCTCCACATGGATTATGCAGCAGATAGCCAAAGCAATGCTTCAACGTGGATGGCTGGGCAAGCTCTGATCTCTCCCCACAGCCAGCCCTCCTACACCATTTTCTCTCACCTATGCCTGCTAAGATGTAGGAAACATGCCCTTCATACCTAGAACTCCCTCCCTGAACACACATGCTCTGCTCCCTCCCTCCCAACCTTCAACTCGCTCCCTGCTCCCCGAAAACCTATGTCTTCTAATAGGTTTTCTTTAGATCTTCATTCCCACAGACTGCTCACTAAAGCTCCTCCTACCATCCTTTCATTCAGGGTTTCCTTTCCCCCTGTACCTAAGCTACGTGCATGCAGCTGTGACTGCTCAGCTTCCTTTATCCCTTTCTCTCCCTATTTCCTGTATCTCCCTACATTCCTCTCTTTCCCTTGTCCCTCTCCCTTGTCCATCCTAGACTGTAAACCCCCTGGGGCAGGGGCCCATTTCTAATGATTGACTGTTCAGTGCTAGACACATTGCTGGTGTAATAATAATGGAGCGAAACTTTATTCGCTATGCGCCCCTAGAACCAGAACTCCTGTACTGGCACCTCCTGCTAAGAGAGAGCAGTCAGCTCCGTCCTTAGCCTGCACCACACCTTTTTCTACTGCAGCTTTTACTGGAACAGAGTGGAACTAGAATGACCAGGTGTGTTGAGAGAAATTCAGGGCCCTAATACATCCTGGTAGCCCCTCATCCTTCCTCTCCCTCTTCCCTGTAGATCCTTATCAACGGGGTCACCATCCTTCCCGTCCCCCAAGCCCGTAGCTTAGGCTTTATCTTTGACTCACCCCTTTCTTTTAAACCCTACATTGACTCTGTAGCTAAATCCTGTCGCTTCTCCCTCCATAACATTGCTAAGATTCGCCCTTTTCTCTCTGTCTCGTCTGCCAAAACNTCGCCTTGATTACTGTAACCTCTTTCTCACTGGTCTCCCCCGCTCTCACCTTTCTCCCCTTATCTCTGTCCAAAACTCTGCTGCCAGGGTCATCCACCTCGCCCGTCGGTTTGACCACATGCAGCCCCTCCTCTCCTCACTTCACTGGCTCCCCCTTCCTGAACGAATCCTGCACAAGCTTCTAGTCTTCACCTTCACAACCTTGCTCCCTGCTACCTCTCTGTGCTAATTTCCCTCAGTACTCCAGTCTGTGAACTCCACTCCTCCTCTGTTCCCTCTCTCGCCCTCCCACGCCTCCCCTGCTCCCCTAACCGCCTTTGTCCCTTCTCCCTAGCTGCCCCCCACACCTGGAACTCCCTCCCTGCCCACATCCGCCTCGCCCCCTCCCTTCGTACCTTCAGATCCCTCAAGACCCACCTCTTCCTCTCTGCCCTCCCCAACTTCTTGCTCCCCTCACCTAACTCCCACTGATACCCTCCATCCAGTACAATCTGTTACCTGAGGTCTGTGTACTCAGATCCTCACCACAGGGACCAGCCAGCCATCATTCTCAATGTAACCAAGCCAAGCACATGCACCTGGGACCTCGCAACTTTGTGAATGTTACACTCCTTGTCTCTCCCTCTGTTCCCCTTCCTTCGTCTCCCCCGCTTCCCCTGTCTCTCAGATTGTAAGCCCTAGGGCAGGGACCATGTCTTTTCCATTACTCTGTAAAGCACCAGGTACATTGCTTGTGCTATATAAATGCTTGCTAATGATAATAACTATATTGATATTTTGTTTAGACACATTACTTGCAATTATTATTTACTAATCATATTTAGTCTCTCTCTCGCTGAGGGAGGGCATGGGCATGGAGGAGGGGGTTTGTATGTCATGACGCCTCCTGTGAGAGGGGGGCATGGGCATGGGGGGGGAAGGGGTGTGTATGCCATGACTCTCCCTATGACACAGGGGGGATACAAGATGGGGGAGAAGATGGGAGTGTACCATAATTCTCCTGTGTGGGGGAGGCATGAGCATTGGGGGAAGGCGTATGCAAGCCATGACCTTTCTACAAGTGAGTAGGGGCATAGAGATTTGTTATTTGTTATGTGGGTTTCAAATTGTAATTTATTGTTAAATTATCTCATCAAATTGTGATGAATTTGGAAGGAGAGATGACTCCGACTGGTGAAATATGGAGAAGTGAACGTGTATAGGATGTGATGGTTGGGGGTGGGGAGTATTTTTTAATTTGTTTTATGGATGTTTGTTTGGATTTGTAAACTGCCCTGAGCCTGACTGGGATAAAAACTGAAATTAATATTAAAAAATACTATTTTAATGTAAGTTAAGAAAGAAAATTGTTGTAATTTTGTTTGGGGGGGGGCTAAACACGGGGTAAAACTGTACCCCCATTATCTCTCTCCTGTCAGGCCTGCAACGGCCAGTATCGCTGCACCGTTGCCTACAGCACCTCCTGCTGGGTCAAACTGGAAGTGACATAGCTGAAAATGAATCCTAATCTCAATGGCTGCAGACAGTTTCCAGCCCATTCTTTTTAGTGAGGCTGGAATGGCGTCCAGTTCTCCTTATGGGCAGCGGTGCATCACACTGAGGAATGGGTACATGTGTGGGTCCCACTCTTCTTCCAACCCCCATCCCAACCTGAGTGGCAGCCCCACCCCAGGGAAGCAGCAATAGGTTCCAGTTCCACTTCCTTCACCCCTCATGTCCAGACCAGAGCAGCAGCCGCACCGCTCAGACAGGAGCATTGCCAATAGGTCACATCACGCCCCCCCCTCCACATGGACAGAAGCAGTGATCCCACAGATGGGGTCCAACATAGCACAAAGAAAAAGGATCCAAGAAGTCACGGGTCATGTGTGAGTGAGGGCATGGTCAGAGGGAAGAACTTCACCCTTTCACCTTGTCCTAGGGTTGCCAGATCATTTAATCGGAAATTCCTGGACACAATGCTCAACCAGTAAAGTGTCATATGGGTATCCCTTCCCTCCCCGCGCCATTTTCCTGTGTCATGACCTCTGATAGGCCATAAATAGGTGCTCCATAGGGCAAAACCTGTTCAGGATTTGAGCAAACATACCACCATCAAAAAAATGTAACTGATACTTATTTCAAAATTAATTGAACTGGAAAAGACAAAAACTCTATTGTTTCTACACTAATACCATACACAATTCCAGTGTGAGTATGCCACCCTTTCAAATATAACTGCCCCATCCCTACTCTGTCCTTACCGTCCCATAATGTATTGTTCCCCAGTCTCTTTATATACCTACCTTGCTTTGCTTTGCTCCGTCTGCAGTTCTGACTCCTGACCTGCCTGATGAAGGACCCCGTGAGGTCCAAAAGCTTGCGAACCTCCACTAACTAGAGTTGGTCCAATAAAAGATATCACCACGCTATTTTGTCTCTACTACCTATTTTGGGGACCAACACAGCAAGCACACTCCCTCTACATGTGAGAGTGCAACAGTCAAACTGATTGTTTATGTCCTTGGTAGGTGCACAGTGACTCAGTGACCACAGAGCTTCTGTTCTTTCCCCAGCAGAGCACAAGTCACACAAGAAGGAGGAGGGTGCTGGATGGAAAGTAACATACGATTGCCACATGAAGGAAGGTCAGGGAAAAGGCACAACATTGATGTTCAACGAGCACCAAGCAATCTCAGTTTACTTCTGTCTAGGAAATAGTACTTTTTCCAATGCATTCCACCTATTTAAGAATTTAGCTGGTATATCTTGAGAGAGTCCTGGACATTACACTGTCCAGGATAAGGGACATTCTGGACACTGGACAAACAGCATAATTTCTGGACTGTCCAGAGCAATCCTAGACATGATCTGTCACTTCTACTCTGCCCCTCTTGCTCCTCAGTTGTAAAATCTGACTCTTCCACTGCTTTTGCAGACAGGACCCATGTGCCATTCTCAACAGTGCCCCCTATGGAGAGAGGTTGGGACTGCAGCAGCTCTCCACCAGCATTTCCATCCGTCCCCAGCTCCACACAGCACTAATCCCTTCTAAGCATCCTGTAGCACCAGTCAGCAGAATGCTTTCTCACTTCTGACAAATCCTTGCAAAGAGTTTTGCTGAGCACAGAATTTTCAGCTGCCCAAAGTCTATAGACAAGTTAAGGCACCTGCCCTCAGGGATAATTCGCTAAATTAGGCGAGCCGAGCAACGGTGCCAACTTTATTTTCTGTTAAAACCTGGTAGTATTTGTAAAAAGCTTTTTCTCCTGGAAAGCTCCCAGCTCAGTGACTGATCCAGGGAGGCAGGGAGATTTTGAATAGTCTCACTGGCTGGCCCACAACACGGCCAGCTTATTGCAAGTCTCCTCACACACCATGGACAGGTTTGCTAACCACTTACCCACAGGAAATGGATGGCAATAAAACAGACAGGTCGACTAATGCTCCAGCCCAGCTACAGATGCAGGTTGCTGGTGTGTGGTCACTGAGAGATATACTTCCTGCTGCTTAAACGGGTGACCCCTCACCCACACCCTGAGCATCTTCTGGAGGTAACAGAAGACCTGTAGGCGTGGATAGGTATTTTATTTGACAATTATTTTTGTGGGGGTGTACTTTTATTCATATCTATTTTATGTGTCATTTTTAAGTGTTGTAACCCACCCTGAGTGCTTGAGATAGGGTGGGATATACATTCAAATAAATAAATAAAATTAAGTGTCACTTTATGGAGCTACAGTGGACAACGAAACTGACTGGTAGTACAATGGGTTTGTAAGTCAGAGCAAACTATGCCCTTGATAAAGCTGCTGAGACTTGGGTGGAGTAAAGTAAGACACAGGACCTTTAAGGCAGCATGAAGCCCAGGACCAGTCCTGGCTGACAGCCACACTCTCAAGCCATAGAGTGCCCATCCCTGCCCTAGAGTCACACAGTGACTGATCACCAACAGGAGGCCAGTTATGGTCTGCTAGCTAGTGCCTGGATGCAGGAGTGTAGCAAGGTTGGAATGGGCTCTGGTGCAGAATACAGAATCCTCCCCCTGCAGTGCTGCATCAGCTAGGGATGCCCAGCGTACCTATGGATGTTTTTAGACAAGTGCCTCCCCACCCATCATGCATGTTGCAGGGCCACACTGGCGCCCTATGCAGCCCTGCAACATGCATGATGGGTGGGTAATGGGTGGGGAGATGCTTGTGCACGTGGGCTTCCAGATTCATGGACATTGAGGCAGCTATGCCACCTGCACATATGGTAGCTACTCCCTTGCTTGGAAGTCAGGAAACCTAGTGTGATATCAGGCATAATGGTAAACATGTGAAAATACAACACATGTTAAATTTAATGACATCATCCTGGGTGCATAGCCTAGCCAGTTGAACAGATGTTTATGCTGCTGTGCATTTGTGGCTTCCCAATAGTCTTCTTCTACCAGTTGTTTCCCAGAGACTGTACCTTTAGTGTAACATACTTGGTTGTAGAAGAGAGGTGCTAACTCCAGGCTGGCAAAGGACTAGCACACCCAGAATAAAAACTGCTGGGAGTGTGTGGGCAAAGCTTCATTCTAAAGAGAATCCAGCTGTGAAAAGTCCTTCCCACCTCTCTTCAGTGCCTTCCCTCACCTGTTTGTTGTTCTTTACTCCACCTTGCCACCTCCCACCCAACTTGCCAGATGGAGACGTGCAGAAACTAGACTGGTCCTTCACAAAAATATCTGTCTCCATGTCTGCATGGTTCCTGATTGGCCAAAAACGAGTAAGAGGGTGGTGCATAACTCTGGCAGTAACAGCGGCTACGTGTCAGTGCAGGCGCGGTACACAATGCAGGGCACCAGGGGCACTGCCCCTCCAACGCTCCCTGTTACCCAGAGAGCTTGCTTCCAAGTCCTGTGAGCTGCTTGCTTCCAAGTCCTACACGCCGCTGCTAGGGGTTGGCGCAAAGTGCTGCTGAAGCCCCAGCAGCCAGCACTGATTTCTGACCGCACTTCGGGGGGGGGGGGGCAGGGAAAATGCTGCGCATGCACTCACCTAGTGTTTTGCGCATGCACAGGCAGGTTAGCTGTGGGGAAGAGGAGCTGAGCGCACCGCCGGCACTGTGGGGGGCAGGGCCAGAGTGGCAAGCAAGCAAGGCGGTTGGTAAGGAGTCCCTTAAGGGACATTTAATTTGCTTTGTGGTTTGGGGCACCTGCGCTGAGCACCCAGGCATGCCACATTGGAAAGGCAATTAGCTTTTCCATCACTGTAGGCAGTCTTTTAGCAGAACCTATGAGCTGCTGTTTCAAACGATATCTGGGCAGCCGACCTGAACGCCCAGGCAGCGTGAGGCTGTGCCTGCAGCACCATTGGCATTAAAAAAGTGCAACTGCAGGGCGGGCTTTCTGGAAGTCTGTGGTGGGGAGGGAAAGGGGGAGGGGGAGTTAGGGAGCTGCCGCACATGAGCAACTCTGGCAGACTCACGAGGGATGCTCAGGCTCGGCGTCATTTTGTGTTGTGGGGTGAGTGTTGTTGGCTGGGCTGGAGATGGAGAGAGACATGCAGTTTTTGTGTGTGTGTGTGATGTGTGCTACTGCTGACCAGGCCCTGACTGCTACTCGCTGAGCGAGTGAGTGTGGAGTGTGAAGAAGAAGAGAACCACTTTATGGGGGTGAGTCAGAGGACATGGGGAAATCATGGGGCTGGGGGGAGAAGGGGAGTGGAGGTGGACTGGGAGGCTGTGAGGGGGGGAGGACTGGGAGACACTGGGGAATGGAATGGGGCTGTGTGAGCTCTCCTCCCCCGGGTTGTCCGTGTTCCCTGCAGTGTCCTGTGCCACCTCCTGGTCCTGGGGGGGGGGAGAGGGAGGCCTGGGAGACACTGGGGAATGGATTATGGATCTGCCAATTTGGGTTTGTTTGGTTGCTGCCTTGCCTGAATTGAAGTTCGTTAATGGTTTGTATCTTATGTGTGGCTTCCCAATTGCCCCCTCTCCCCGGGGCATGCCATGCAATGTATTGCAGGCAGGGGCAATTTTGTGGGCCCAGTTGGAACTTGGAAGTTATACTGCCTCCTCTTCTTTACTGGTTCCCTGGCCTTTGCCCTTGATGTTTCTCACCCTGTGAGACCCCAATTATCTGATTTCTGATTTATTTATTGTTTGTGGGAGGTTTAGATGGAAGGGTTTCCTTGCTTGAATTTTTACCTGCATTGTAAAATGTCCCCACCCTTTGCAGTTTGGTGGGATGTGGCAGGCTTTTCTGCAAGAAGACCATGCCACATGTTGGTTCACTAATGGCTAACCTTTGCATGAATGCTCCCTGTCTGGTTGCAGCAACTACCTTTTACATTGCAATAGAACCGTGTAGCATGTTTTGGGGGATAAGTGGAACTCCACGCTGCTGCTTTTGTGGTGTGCTAAGGGCTTCTCGTAATATTGTTGACTTAAGATGGTTTGCTTAGCTTGTTCTGTGTTGGCCTGCCCCGCCTACTGTTGGCCTGGCCCTGCCCACTTCTGGCTTCTCTTTGCATGAATGTTCCCTGTCTAGTTGCTGCAGATGCCTTTTACATTGCAACAGAACTGTTTAGCATGTTTTGGGGCCGGAGGACAAGTGGAACTCCACGCTACTGCTTTTGTGGTGTGCTAAGGGATTCACATAATATTGTTGGCTTAAGATGGTTTGCTTTGCTAGCTCTGTGTTTGCATGTGCGCTGCTAGGCTCTGCCTACCGTTGGCTAGGCTCCGCCTACTGTTGGCCTGGCCCCTCCTACTTCTGGCCCCGCCCTGTGCCCCACCAGCCTTGAAACCCACCAGCCGCCACTGTGCTAGTGGCAGCTACTTGCTGACCGCACCCATGATTTTTCAGATCCCAAACCATGTTAAGCATATCTGTTTGCACAATGAGACATAATGGTCAAACGTGTTTAATGCTGAAATTAGTAGCTAGATTTATGTCTGGTAGCACCCATAAGTTCTCTCTTTAATCCTGACATTGACTCCTTGTGTAATCCTGGGCAAGTGGGGGCATATCCTGTGCTGATCTCCTGGTTTGGCCTCCCTTTAAGAAAACAAAGCTGGCTCTGATGAAAGATCCTTGACCGGACAGTTTTACAAGACAGTAGCCTCCAACAACACACACATGATCTCACTGCAGCTACAGATTGCAGGATGCTGCAAAGAGCCTGCAGCCATTGACACATAGCATCTGTTGCAGCGAAAACATGGAGTTGTGCTGTAATAAAGGCAGAGGGAATTCTTTAATGTGGTTTCTGGATATAGGCAGATCCTATGGTACTCTCTACCTCTGACTCACTGACACAACTCAGTGTTGCCTTATTACAACAAAGCATCTCCTCTATGCAGCTCCCCAAACTTCAGTCTGCAATGATCCTGTTTTGAGACAAATCCCATGACTCCAGACACAGAGACATGCCAAGATGAGCAACAAAGATAACCAAATAATCAGGGAACCGCCGCTTGAAAACCTGGCCTGGAACAAAACAATCAAAGAAAGGAGAATGGGGCAAGATCCTCCCTCAGCTGAACAACTGTCTTGCAAGAAACTCCCTCATGCCCGATCTCCACAACCCCCTCAGCCTCCTCCCATCAGCCATCTCGCTGACCCTTAGGAGTGATGGAAAGCCCAGCAGCACAGAGCCAGTTTCCAGAGAGAGTCTTAATCGAGGCTTTGAAATTTACGTTGTGCCTTGTTCATCTTCCGGCCAGAATAATTTTTAGGTTTTTTTTTTAAAAAAAACCTCCAGCTGTAACTGTTGGTTGCCAGCTAGCAGACAGATGATTTATACTTCAGAGAATGAATCAATACAATATATGGCCAAAGACATCTTTAATCTTTCAGAAGGATTAGGCTGCAAGGGGACATCAGCAGCATTCTACCAGCGTTCAATTCAGATTTCAATTTGGAGAGCTGGAGAAACGGCTCCTCTTCTTCACCCGGACCCCTCCCCTTCCTCGTTCCTTTCTTGGGGAAAGCTAAAGATGTGCAAAAGATCAAATTTCATTTACTGGATAGGTGTTGCTGGAATAAGCTGGCTGTTTGTTCCAGGCCTGCAAGCAAGAAGGATGCTTAGCTACTCAAGTCTGCCTAGGAGGAGGCCACTTTACAAGAGAAAGACCCGAAACATTTATAAGGAAGCTGCAGTACTCTGTGGGAACACACTACCAAGTTCCCCTCAATGTAGGGAGCTTCCCAGCAGCTACAAAGCCCATGTAAATGCCTTTGCACCCCGTAACCTAGGAGTGTTCCATGCAGGAGGCAGGGCAGGAAAGGATCAGGGGCTGGAGTGAGCAATCTTGGGGCAGAAGAGGCCTAGCTGGGATTTCCACATAGAGACCTACACACCAGAAGCCATTTGTTGTGTGCAACTCATTTTATTGGCCCTACAATGCAGATCCTAGGTGCTGATCCTAAGTGTGCAGTACTTGGACTGGGAGCGGGGGAACCCTGGTTCAAGGCTTGCCTTAGCCAGAAACTCACTGGGTGATGATGGGCCAGTCACAATAGTCTCTCAGCCTAACCTACCTCACAAGGTTGTTCTGAAGGATTAAAAGTTGTGTTAATTAGTTCTACATGAATCACTCTGAGTGCCACGGTGGGGGGGGGCGCTATATAAAAATAAAGAGGATGATTATTATTATTATTATTAGACTGCAGTGCCATCTGCTGGAGCTGTAACTACATACTCAATGGGTCCTGTTGGGCCCTTCCAGCCCAAGACCCTCAGACTCAGGTGGCCAGGTCAGGCTCCTCGTATGCATCCGTCATGGGAGTACATCAGGAAAAGAGCAGGTAAGGGGGAGGGAAGCCTTCACCCTGCCCTTTTCCCAACATTCTCCCACAGAGCACCATTATGTCATTGTGTTCTGTGGGGGTGGAGTTATGTCAGAATAAGGGGACGTTTAAGGCATTGCCCAGATCTTTCCTGATGTGGCCCAGTGCTCTGTAGGGGTGGGGCAACCCCATTACATCAGACCGGGGTATGGAAGAGATCAGTTGTGTTTTTGAGTCTGAACAGGTCTCTAAACTGGAGCCCTTTTGAAGCCAGCATATGGGCCAAAGGAGCCCTTTTGGAGCCAGCATAAGGATACCCTTATCCTAAGAAAAGGGAGCCCCTTCCCTATGACTGGAATCCCTTCCATTTGGGGGAAGTAGAGAACTGAAGAGAGTAGGGCCTGAATCCTCCCCCCACTTTCCCATCTGAAGGGAGACACACACCCCTCCTGCAAGAGCTTTTGCACCCTTGTTTCCTCTCACCCAGGCAATACTAGCCCTGCCAGTGATGCCCCACCAAACCCCAACGTTCCACAAACAACTGCATTAAATACATTCAGCCTGGGCTACACAATTAAAAGAGCTCAGGCGAGATTTATAGTAGGATTATATCTACGGGGTATCACCAGTGTGCAGCATTTGGCCACTATGTGGTCCTTAGGAATAAGCAATTACAATGTAGTCAATTTGCTGTATAAGCATGGAGAGGGGTTCCGCACAAGGTCGGAAGAGTGTGTCTGAGGCTAGATAGAGACTCTGCAGAGGGAGACAGGGCAAAGAAGAAACAGAGAGACAAAATCAAATGGATCAGTCCAGTGCTTGAGATTCCCATGGGGAGATTGCCTGCTCAAGGAAGCACTGGTCCCGTTCTGCAGGGCTTGTCTAGACTAGAAGTACTGGTCATATTTTTGTTTAGTACAGACTACTTTGTACCCAAAGACAAGTATGTCGTGGTCCTGTCTCACTCACGCTAATAATTCTGGGTTCCCCACCAGGTTGGCTGAATTGTACTGGCTCCACGTATCACAAGGTCCTTCTCTGAGGGCGTTTTTACACGGACACTTCATTCCAGGATTAGGAGAAAATGATCCCAGAATTGTTATCCAGGGATTACAAATTGTACCTGTTTACACAGACATTTCTATCCCATATTGAAATCCATCCCAGGACAGTTCAATTAACAGCACATTGCTGTTATCCCGGGTTGAGAATATCCAGGATTAATATCAATCCCATGATGCTTTTCGTCCATGTTCAACGCACTGATTTCTGGGATTGAAGAAAATCTGATTTTCTTCATTTCTTTTCTGATTTTGGAGTTGAAGAAAATGGAGACTCATCCCTTTGTTCTGCAGGTACTTAAACTTGGCACTCCGTATTACCTCCATCATCCTTGAACAATGCATTGCGATCGCCCCACAATCATGTGCTACTAGATACCATACAGGCAGAACTGCATAGCGAAGATGTCAGCTCTTGTCATAACACTCTGTGATACTAATCCCGGGAGAGTAGACTATCCCGGGATAGTCGTTTAGACAGACCTAATCCCGAGATTATTTAACAACCAGATTTTACAAACATCAAAAAAGAGGTTTTGTAATCCTGGAGTTTTTCAGTGATCCCAGGATTATAAATCACTGAATGCTGCGTTTAGACAGACCTGTCATCCTAGGACTAGTGATCTAATCCCAGGATAAGTGTCTGTGTAAAAACACGCTCATGCTACTGTGTCAACCCAGGCCAGGGATAGGGAGCCTTTTCCCTCTCTGGGCCACTTTGAAAATTAGAACAAGCACCAAGGATCGCATAGGTGTTGGGGGCTTAAGGGGTGTTCAGGGAAGAAAGGGGAGGGTCCAGAGAATGAATCTAGGCCATGGATCCATCCACGATCTTCAAGTACGCAAACTCATCTCCGCCCCCTTCTCCTGAGCTCACTCTTTTAGTGCTTAAAGGTAGGGAGTGGCTCCACCGACCAAATCCAGGAACCAGAAAGGGGCCAAATAAAAAGCAGCTCCACCTTCATTATTAATTATCATTACTATTATTTATATAGTGCAAGCAATGTACCTGGCTCTGTACAATCTATAGTTACGGACAGGTCCCTACTCCTAAGGGGCTTAAAATCTGAGAAGTTGCATTCGTGAGGCTGAGAACTTCTGCAATCTAACCCAAGCATTGTGACCTGTGTAGGTGGAGCTTCCTTGGTGGGCAACACTTAGGACGCTTTTAGACGAGACAAATTTGCGCATGATTGGTGAAAAATTTGCGTGTTTTAATGCCGTTTTAAATGCGCATTTGCCATGATCGTGTAAAAGCCAAAACCATTTTGAATGTGTTTTTTAAATAATGTGCATTTTTTAAAACTGGTTTTGGCATCCCCCAATCATCAAAGGGGCTCAAAACCGTTTTTAAAAAATGTGCATTATTTAAAAACCACATTCAAAACGGTTTTGGCTTTTACATGATCATGGCAAATGCAGATTTTAACACGGTTTAGGTGTTTAAACGAGCATTAAAACACGTGCATTTTTCACCAATCATGAGCAAATTTGTCTCGTCTAAAAACGGCCTTAGAAGAGTATCACCCACTCTTTTCCAGCTTGTCTGTGCTTTCCTGGCTGTCTTGTTTTAAATACTATGACCTATGGTCACGTAAAATAAATTTATTTACTTTACTTCCTGGCTGTCGCTCAGTGCAGTGTTACAGTCTGTTATCCAATCCAAGCAAGGTGTTCTGCACAAGGCAAAGCCCCACCCCGACCCCGCCTTGGAGATACTAGCCTTATATCTACAGGTGCCTGGATGGGTCTCAGGAAGCAGCCTTTCTTTCCTGTCCCTTATGGCACACCAAACTGAGCAAGCAGCTGCTGAGGTTTCCTGCTAACCAACAGATACTGTACAGTATGGCAGTGTCTGAATGGCCTGGGTCCAGCTGCCACACAATCCATCACCCTCCATTAGCATCGCAGCTGCTTTGTACCAGGTGTGTCCTTATACTGGAGAGAAGAGTGTTCCCAAGTAGGATCCCAATAAGATCCTGATAAATAAGATTCATCCCCGGAAATAACCCTTCCTACCTTTCTACGCATTGTTACGTCTATGTAAGGCAGCCCATTGGAACCCATTGCACCCTGAGCCAGCGATAGAGAAATGTTACAGAGGGTTTAGAAAGCAGATCCTTTGGTCTCCATTTCTGTCAGGGGCTGCTGGGGTTCAGGGTCCAGAGAATCATCACACAGTCAGGGCTGGAGAGTAGTGCAGGATCAGTTCCAAAGAGTAGTGCAGGATCAGGAGCAGGACATCAAACACAGGCTGGGGACCAACACATGCACCAAGGAGAGTAGGACAGACAGGTGAGGGTGTTGGGGTGGCAGAAAGCAGACAACACCAGGCAGTTAGGCAAGGCAGAAGGGCAAGGGACTGGTGGTTACAAACACAAGTAGGTTCCAAAAACAGACATAACTTGTCCAAGACAATGCAGGTTCAAACAAAACAAGACCAAACCAAAACAGGGCAGAGCTGGTCAAAGCCCAAACAGACAGGAATGAGGGAGGAGAAAACAGAGCCAGGAACAGGGGGCCAGGATCAAACAAGGTGTTAAGAACAGGAAGAGGAAACAGATGATCCACTCAGTTTCCTGTGGTTGCCGACCTACCTTTTATATGGCAGGCAGTCAACCTGGAAGTTGGAGGCATGGAGCAATGCTAAGGAGGGGTATGGCCTGACCACAACAGGGAGACCCATCAAAAATCCTGGGCCCTGGCCAGAGTGCACTGGTGGCACCAAAGAGACAGTCACAACACTCAAGGCCCCAGGAGTGCTGGTTTAAGCCCCAGTTCCTTACAATTTCAAAGGCCCTGACACATCAGCTAAAGGACTAGCTCCATCCATTCATGTCAAGACTCTTTTACCCACAATTCTTAGCAGTCCCACACACCATGGCCCCTCACTCTCATCCACACCTTGAGAGCAAATTAGATTTTACCCGCAATACCTAGCAGGCCAACACACCATGGCCTACCTCTGTCACACGATAAATCACAGCAATGTTTTATCCACAATTCCTAGTAGTCCTACACATCCTGACCCATCTCTGAAGGTGCTTGCCTATGTTACCAGGCCTGGCAAAACTCCCGGCACAGAATCTTACGCTTATCTCCAACCATGGGCATGGGTAGGGAATGGGACTTCGGGCAAAAACTCAGTTCTCTGTTTTATCGGTTCTCAGTTCTCCCTTTATCAGTTCTCTCAGATCTATCGGTATCGGTAGCATCGGATCTTTAACACTGCAGTTTTCACCACTGACTTCAATGGGAAAAACTGCAAAGTTAAAGAACCGATAATGCCAATAATGTAAAAGAACTGATATTGCCGAGAACTGGTATTATCGGATAGATCAGATTAGAACTGATAACACCATTATTGGCCACTATCAGTTCTGGCCCCAGGCATGTGCCACGTGTGGCTGCACATGGCCCCATGGCTAGCTGGGGCCCCACACTTGCATGGCTGGGCAGCAGGCTGCAGCCAGCTTCTCCCCCAATAGGTTCTTCTGCCTCCCCTCCCTGGCTCCAGTCCCCATCCCTCACCTACCTCTACCTCCTAGTTGTGCTCCAGCAGCAGCAGTGGGGACACCCAATAGGGCTGGGAGATAAAGCTGTTTGTTTATAAACAACTCCTTCCCATGTGCTGATCAGAAGGTTATTACCTTGTAAAGAAGGTTCTTCGAGATGGCACCTAACATTCTCACAACTGCCTTACTTATACTATCTTAGGTAGGAATTTAGGATGTAAAGCAATATCTATTCTGTCTTGGAAAATAAATCTGCAAATATGGTTCTGAGATTATTATGGCTGCTATTTCGCTAACTCTTCTTAATGAAGTTATTGCTAACAGGAATACTGTCTTTAAATCCACACCCCATAACCAGTTCATTTGCGCCCCCCATATAATCAATTCACGCTGCCCCAGGGGCACAAATTAAATGGTTATGGGTGGGGGACAGCATGAATTGATTATATGGGGGCAGGGGCGCAAATGAACTGGTTATGGGGTGAAGGCAGCATGAACTGATTATGGGGGCACAACTGAACTGGTTATCTCTCTCTCTCTCTCTCTCTTTTCATGGCATAATGCACTTAATAAGCTAGCTGCATTTTGGGTGTCTGGTGTGTTTGACAGCAGCACCTTTGTACTGGTCGTACCGCATGTGTGCACAAGGCACAGGCAGCAAGAAGGAACAGGCCCTGGAGGCCAGGCTGGCTAAGCTCACCCCCTCCTCCAGTAAGGCAGTGGACGCAGTCAGTCTCTCTGTGCCTGCCTCACTGCCCACCCGGCTGCCCCTAAAGTGGAACCACTCCTAGGGAGTGGTGGTAGATGCTGAGCTGGGGAGGTCGGGGCAGGGGGAAGCATTGGGAGGTCATGCTTGTCTATGGCCACTCGGCTGAGTGCCAGGAAAGGCAGCCAAGGGGTGCCAAACCAGGGGGGGCGGGGAGAAGCATGGGGAGACCATGCTTCTCCATGGTTGCTCGGAGTGGTGGAGAATGGGAATCCTTCCTGTCCAGGAGTAAATGTTATGCAAATTTACACATTTGCATAATTAGGTGGGGCCTAATTATGCAAATTAGGCCCTACACCAAGTCTTCGCACATGGCCTCACAAACCCTGGGGCCGGCCCTGGTTCTCGGCAATACCAACAGTCCCATCCCTAGGCACGGGGTCAGCCAGGTCCTGCAGCATTTTCTCTTTTGAATGACAGGACTCAAATCCAGCCCTGTCATTCAAAAGCGCCAGTTAGGTTTTACCCGCCATTCCTAGCGGTCCTCCACACCATGGTCCATCATCGCTCAGCTCACGTTGTATGACCCTGTTAGCTTTTCCCCACAATCCTTAGCATGGTATGACATGGTCAGTCTCTCAGTTCACACCATGAGAGACAGTTTTTACTCACAATCAGTCCTACACATCGTAGGGCATCTCTCAATCCATATTGTGAGACACTGTTAAATTTTGCCCACAATACTCAGTAGTCCCACACTTTGTGACCTTTTGCTCAGCCAGCACTGTGAAACCCCAGTTGAATTTTGCCCACAATTTCTAGCAGTCCTGACTGCCCTGTGTCCCATCTCTGGGTAAGAAGCTCACTCACCATCCTCTCTCGATTTCTGGATGAAGGCCTCCACTCCACTCTCGCCATAGCTGCCCTCAGAGGCTAAGGTCGAGACATAATTCCACTTGAGTGCTTTGACAATATCCACCATGGCCTGGGCCTGGAAGGTGTCGGATGGGACAATGCGGGAGAAGAAGTCGTACCTGCTGTTGTCGCTCAGGTCAGGAGCAGTGGAAGCGTAGCTTATCTGGGGGATCTAGGGAAACAAAGAGACAGTGATCACAAAAGCAAGCAAGAGAAACAGACCTTTATTGATAGAAATAGCTATATCTGCCTGAGGGATGTACAGCATAGCCTGCTTAAGTCAGATTTAGTCTGACATCTAAAACAGTTCAGCTTACCAGAATTTCAGTTTAAGCAGAGCTTAAGGAAATGGACCTGGCTTTTAACATGTTGGCCAATGTTAAAAGCAAGCAAACATATTAAAAACGCTGCTGAGTCTTTATCAAAACTGATAAACAATACTCAGTTCAATAGACAGTGTGGTGGTTTTTTTACTCTTGGCATCCAGTTGCAAGAGACTACATTGGACAAAGAGAGGTTTTGTGATCTTACAGAAAACCTTCCTGCTCATCAACTGCACAGCAGAATCCTGAGAAGCAGGATCTCCCCTAACCCAGTACACTTTCATTTAGGACTAGGGTTGAATCAAATCTTCTTCACAGATTCCATCTCCAGCAGATCCAGCCACTTTGATCCAGGTTCAGAGGAACGCAGTTTGGCCACAATCCAGTCCCGATTTTGCCAGAGACCAGGAACCACTCCCTACCCCCAGCATAGCACCATTTTGTGCATACGCTGTAGATTATTCGCTATTGGATGAGTTTCTGGACATACAGTGCAGTGAAAAATCCACATTGGATCTCCAGAGACAGGTCCAAAATGGCAGTTAAATTCTGCAGAGAAAAACTGATGATTCATTTCAACCCAGTTAGAACTGAGGGATGGATTTGAACCATTACACTGTGGGATACTATACAGCATGGAAAGCAAATGTGCTAACTGCCACTTAACAGTCCCTTAGCACTTAATAGGGCTTTCAAGACAGAAGTTATTGGGTGTGGGGGACAACTGGAGTAAAGATCTAATGATCCCTGAATAATATGTACCATATTCAATGGTCTTGGGGAGGTGGGGCAGTGAAACTTAAAAGGTAACTCCAGTCAGCCAAGTCTGACTTATGTGGATTCCACTATCTATGGGTAAAAAACAGAAGTGACACTGGGCTGCCACATCCCAAGCTGACCCAGGACAGGCAGTCCGGGCGGACAGGGTGTGCATGCGCCTGGCCAGAATGCAAAACAAACAAGCACCTGGCCGGGCCAACAGCTGCACAGCCAGGGGGTGGGGAGAATAAGGAACATGCAGCTGGCCAGCCCCATCCCCTGCCATGATGTGCAGCCATGTCGACCAATGACAGCCAGCTATGGCTGCCAGCAGGCCAGCAGACCAGTCCAGAAACAAACATGCCGCTCCAACAGCTCAAACAGGCAGACCCTAGCCCAGACTGTGATCCCAGAGGTGTCTGGGATCATAGCCCAGCCTAGTTGTCACCATGACCCGGGCGGGATACCCCAGATCAAACATCTTGCAGCTCTGGCACACACATGAAGGTAGGGTCCGTGCCCAAGAGGGCCACAGCAGACCAAGCCAGTCCACTGTCACATGTGTTTTTACCCCATCCCATAGTATCTGAGCACCTTATGATCTAATGCACTGATCCTCACAGCACCCTATGAGATAGCAAATTACACCATTCCCCAGAAATCATTGGCATAGCAAGGAAGTGACCCCAGGTCTCCAAAGCCTAGCACCCTAGGCACTGTGTCATCTTGTATAGTATCGTAGACTTACAGAAAGCTTTGATTAGCTCATAAGAAGTGCCATAATGGAATGATCCACCCAGCCCAGCACCCTGGCCACATTTGTTCACTTCAGAGAAGTACGTAATAGGTCATAATGGAGTGACCTATTCCCTGCTATTTGCTGCCAGTTCCCAACAGTTAGAGGTTACATCCCCGATCAACTTAATAGCCATTTATGGACCTATTCATCTAGGAACTTATCCAATCCTTTTCTAAAATCCAGTTGCGCTGTTCTACAAGCCAACTGTATGTTGACTGAAAGTGTACTTCCTTTTATTTGTTTTAAATCCGCTGACAGTTTCATAGTGTCCCCTACTTCCAGTATTCTGTTAGAGGGTAAATAACAGATATTCATCAGCACCCCTTTCTAATCTCCTGCGCTCGTCTGATGCAAAGGGTGTTCCCTCTTGGCCTGAGAGATTATAATGCTATTACTCAAGCCAAGTAGGCAACGGTACGCCATGTCAGAGGGTTCTGATCTCCTATACCTGTTGCCTACTGAAACAGCACCATGCAATTGAGATTGGCCACTGTTGGAGGACAGGATGCTGGGCTTGATGGACCATTGGTCTGACTCAGTATGGAACTACTTATGTTCTTATCTGGCCAAGAGGGAACAATATTTGGAGCAGGCAAGCAGAGTAGATTAGATATGGGAGTTGACAAACACCTGTGCTGGCCAAAGGCAAGCTTTATGGTGGGGTCCATGGTTTTGCTTTACCTCTCAGACTTGTGCAAAAATTACAGCTTTTCCCTAGCAAATTAAACCCACTTTCATCCCAAAGGAAACCCAGTGCTTTCAGTGTTTTGCTCATGAAATGAGCACCCCAAGGATTACTAATGGCAACAGAATCCCAAGGCACTGCACCGGTTCAGGCACTGATATACATTCCCCAGTCCACCGTTCTTTCCCCGGGGTCACACTGTAGCTGTAGGTGTTAACAGACATGACCCTAGCTACCTGCAAATTCTGACCACTGTATAATCCATTAGACTCATAGCGGGATCAAAGACACATACACTGATCAACAAGATTCAGAACTGCCCCACCTCAATGCAGTTGGAGGAACAAGCAGAGAAAGCACTCAGTGGTGGCTCTCGGAAAAAGTGACCATTGCGGGGATATTGCTATAGAGCCTACGCTCTCATCCTCTACACAAGCACTCACATGGCTCCTAGCAAACACTGCAGGGAACTGGGAAAGGTGGTGTCCCTGATCCAGGCCATCCATCCTGACAAACCACAATTGACCTAAACCCAGACCCCGGTAGCTGCTGCAGGGAATCAGGAAAGGCAGCAACCCAATCCAGACCCTCCAGCCTGGCAAATTGCAAGTGTCGGAGGTGAGCAAAGGCATCCTAGAAATAACTCTGCATCGGTCACTTTTCCCTGACACTGTGTTCTCCCCACTTGTCTCTCTCCCAATGGTACAGCAACTACATGCAGTCACTTGCTCCTTGTGGGGGGGACCACAAGCACCTTGCAGGGCAAGCAGGTAGCAGACACATTGCAGGGCACAGACAAATGTAACAACCAGCCACATGTTTGTGACCTACTGTGAGGGCTTCACCTGGATCGGGTCCCTCCAGGGAAGCGCAGCCACCCTCAGATAGCCTAGAGCAACACCAACAGCAGGAAACCCCGCTACCCATGGAGTACTCTCAGAGCCCACTGGCGATGTCATCAGCAACGACCCGATTGCCCCTAGGGAGGGGAAGCCCAAGGAAGCGGGGGGGGGGGGGAGCTTCCAGGAGTGCCACATTCAAAAGGCCCCAGCACTGTCATTGCGGGGCCGGATAGAACGGGGGGGGTGGGGTGGTTATTGGAGCTGCAGCATTCACCTCGCACTCCCAGAGAATTCGGCTGGATTAAGGGGCTGGGACACTGGAGACTGTCCAGCCGCCCGGCCCTGACCAGCTCAAGATCCTGAGGGGACTGTGAGGGTCAGACCTACAAACAATAGGCTGACTGGGGATTCTCAACCCAGGACCCCAGCCTCAGGTAAGTGACTTGTGTATATTCCTAAGAGGAGAGAAACAGGGCTGCCCTCGCCCAGGGCCTGGGGTGTTCATCCCCTGTGTCCTGATTGACGGGGGCCTTACTGCCCTCCCAGAGGAAACGTAACCAAATGTATTTATTTATTTTCATAGATTTTTACCCCGCCCCTCCTGCCATGCAGCTCAGGGCGGCTTCCAGAACATTAAAATACAATAAAATCAATTAAAATCATCATAAATATTATAAAACACTGAAACAGGACTAAAATACAATATAAAAAACCCAGGTAGGTGGGGGAACTAAAACACTAATTCACTCCAGGACACACCCTGAGGGGCTGTAGCCCCGGTCATCGTCTTACAAATTGGTGGAGAATGCAGGCATCGAACCCTGTCCTGGTGGAAGGACGGAACTACGCCTAAAAAAGGGGAGGGAGGGGGGAGATCACACCTAGACATTCAAACTCTAATTCCCTGGCCCCCAAGGGGATAGTACAGGGTGACACTGGAGTGGCCCCCATTACCCCGATGATCCCTTTGAGGCGGATCAATTACAGGAACCCATGGAGCCAGAGTCGGTGCAAGCTGTGGAAAACCAACAATTACTAAGGGACCTGGTCACACAACAACAGACCCACACTGTCCAATTGGTCCAAGAATTGGCGGTAGCCCAGTCTCAGGCTCAAAACTGACTAGTGACGGAGATGACAACTCTATTGGCTCCTGTTTTGCAGTCTGCTCCGGAGGACCCAATGGTACAACCAAGTGCCAGTTTTCTTGAACAAAATGGGGCTAGATGATGATCCAGAAGCCTTCCCGCACACTTTCGAGAGGATAGCAACCGCTGCAAAATGGCAAAAAAAAACCAATGGGCTACCCTCCTGGCCCCTTACCTGACAGGGCAGCACAAGCTATTTATGACACCCTCAAGCCTGCCGAGGCCTCTGATTTCAAAATAATAAAGCGGCCATATTAAAGGGGTTGTCAATATTCGAAGAGACATATTGGCGATGATTTCGCAAGGCGCACTTTCAGAAAGGCACCCATCCCCTGCATTGTTGGTGGCAATGTCCATACATAAATAAGTTTTGGCAGGAAGTTTGGCCCTATATGAATCAGATTGTCCAATGCCCATTCCAACCCATGTTTGCCTTATCGGGAGTGTTTCCCGATATATAAGTTATTAAAGAACGAAGATTGGCATGCCAACAACTAAGGTTAGCGACTATCTACACAATTGTATGCAACTGGAAATTAAAAAAAAACTACCCTCATTCAAGAAATGGATCCAGCGTATTTGGCTTACACTTACAATGGAACGTATACGCTGAAGTTCAACAGGAACTAGAAGATTTCTATGCTGTATGGAACAACATATGAGAACTACTACAAAAACATTTGAACTTGGATAATCAAAAAATATCACTATGTTTAACTAAAATATAGATAATTGTATTTACTCACTTTAATAAGGTTAGGACCACCGCTGTAACGGGAACTTCCCGAACTGGTCCTCTGTTGATTTCTTTAAGCTCATTATAAGAGAGTATTGGTTGATATGAAAAATAATAAAAATACTAATTAAAAAAAAAAAAAAGGAAGAAAGGTACCCATCCCCAAGGAATAGCCCAAAGGTTAAGATGGAACTGTACTCGTTGGTTAAAACCCAAGGAGAGAAATCCCGATGACATGATGGAACTCCTGCTGATTTAACAGTTTACCCATATCCTTCCACGCTAGAATGGCCATACCTCCCCTTTAAAAGAGGACACTTATGGAAAATACATGGTACACGGCTGCAACCAATGCAGCCCTGCAACATGTATTTTTCATAAGCGTTCTCTTTTAAAAGATAGGTATGGCCACCCTATTCCACCCACAGGGCGTATCTGGGTACGTACAAATAACCCAGCTACCTTGGAGGAGGCTGTGCAAAGCATGGAGAATTTCATGGCCGGATTACACCACTGAATTGCCAGGTGAACCAACGCTCCCTCCCCCTAGTAAGTTTGACGTGGGAAGGGGCTCCCTAGGTTGTGGGGGGAACCTGCACCAAACCTGACCCAGAGAGGTAGCCCGAGGAAGAGGGCTACGAACTTGCGACTTTAGTCCCTCCTGTAATAAGGCAGGAAGATCCCACTTGGGCTCCCAGGGGGCTGGGGGGCCAGGGTAGTAGATGACCCAGCCATAGCGGTATCGGGGAGAATACCTCTCCATCGGGGACTATGTCTGCGATGGGGAACTCTCATGCACAACCTGCTTTACATGTGGAGAGGAAGGACATTGGCAAAAGGAGTGCCCCATGATGGATTGTACACTCGCTGATGTATAGATTGGGACCACTTCCGATTCTCCGGAGACGACAGGCAAACCCATCACCCCAGCTTGGATCTCTGGTAAACAATACATAGCCCTACTGGATACCGGCTGTAGCCAGTCGCTAATTCGTGATGGCTTGGACAGTACAAAACCTTCCACCCACCCTCAGATATACATCCGCTGTGTCCACGGCAATGTGAAACCATGCCACACCAGCACAGTGAAACTTACTATAGCAAGGAAAACAGACCCGATCGAAGTGGGGGTCGTGCCAAACCTTGTCTTCCCTATCATCGTAGGACATGACTGGCTGACTCTGACAAAGTTGTTAACACCACTGAATGCTGTCAGAGACAAGGTGGATCCTGATACCCCACAGAAAGGGGTCACCCATGGGCAGGGACCCCAGTTGACTGCATTGCTGCAATTTGCAGTGATTTTAGCAGAATCAGCCAATCCTCGCAGAATCAGCCAATCCTCGCAGAATCCTCACAGAATCAGCCAATCCTAACCATGACCCGAAAGTAAATAGGCCCCTGGGAAATGAATTGTGGGTGGGTGGGGTCTGAAGGCCCTATGTTTGCGTGAGGGAGGTGCTGAAATTCCAGAGAATTTGAGTTGTGTTTGATTAGCAAAGTTGTGATTCTATGTCAAACCTATTGCAAATTTGCTTCCCAGCATACATAGTTATGCAAATCAAGTTAATTATGCAAATATTAATGCTCACGGTGAATTTGCAGAATTTGGCTTCACTGGTTGCAGAATTTAAGATTTTTTGGTGCAGTCAACTCGGGTCCCTGCCCATGGGGTAAGAGGTTTTGAGATAATCAGAGAACAGAGAGCCAATTCTTCCCTAAAAAACGCATACCAAAGCATGGCCATCGTAAATGGAACCCCAGTCCACGCCCCAAACTCCTTAGTATACCCTCATTTTAAGTCAGAGGGAGATCGCTTGTGTAGGGTAGAGAAAATGGGAACCACAGGGGAGGAAAGAAGTGATTCCCCTAGAATCCACAAAGGCCCCAATATTGGCCAAGGAACTGCTACATATCTTCACCTGAGTAGGCTTCCTTAAGTCCATCTTGATGGACCAAGGCACCAACCTCACTGGGAACATCATGAAACAGCTGTGCTCCTTACTAAAGATTCAAGCTCTATGTACGTCGGTATACCATCCTCAAATGACGAGTTGGTGGAACAATTCAACCAAACATTGAAAAGTATGCTGAAGAAGTTCATGCAGAGTGAACCCCGTCAGTAGCACCGTCTGGTTCCAGCCTTATATTCACTTATAGGGAAGTGCCTCAAGCCTCCCTTGGATTTTCCCCATTTGAGCTACTATATGGTAGATGACTGTGAGGCATTACTGATCTCTTATGGGAAGAATGGGAGGAATTGATGATACAGCCAGTAGGAGTCATACAGCATGTGCTCAAGTTAAGGGAGAACCTGGAACAGGTGGTCTCGTTTACACGAGAGCACTTGGAACAAGCACAAAGAGACCAATAACAATGGTATGACCAACGAGCTCAGCAACAATGCTTTCAGCCTGGACAACGTGTCCTGGTCTTACTCCCTACTACAACATCAAAGCTCCTGGCTCAATGGCAGGATCCCTTTGAGGTTGTACATTGTATAGGACCGGTCGACTATGAGGTCCACATGCCCAGATACAAAAAGGAGTTCCAGACCTATCAGGTAAATCTCCTGAAGGAATGGAAAGAGCGAGAAACCCTATGGATCACAACCTCCCTGGATCCAGCCGAATGGGGTCCCAGGGCCAAGACGCCTAGAAACTAGAAATGCCGCATCTAGGAGACGAACTGTCAACCCCGTAACGAAGGGAAATACAGGCAATCGTTCAACAATTCCCACATGTCTTCTCCTCCCAACCCGACTGTACAAACCTAATTACCCACCACATTGAAACACTCCCCAGTAAGGTCTTTCAAGAGCCTCTGCAACTGGCACCTTGACACAGATGGGGTGTCATAACCAGAGAAGTCCACAAAATGCTAGAGCTCGGCATCATTGCAGAATCCCATAGCCCCTGGTGAAGTCAACCCATACTCGTCGGCAAACCTGACGGGTCGGTGCAGTTCTGTATCGACTTCCGAAAAGTCAATTCCATCTCTAAGTTCAACGCTTACCTCTTGCCAAAGGTTGACACCTTATTAGAACAGTTGGGAGAAGCCACTTATATATCCACACTGGATCTAACTAAAGGCTACTGGCAAATCCCATTAGCTCAGGCCAATCAGGAAAAGACAGCCTTCACGACACCAGTGGGCCTATTCCATTTCACCAGGATGCCATTTGAACTCCACATAGCAGCAGCTACATTTCAATGCCTTATGGATAAGGTGTTAGCCCCACACATACAGTACACGCCTGCATATATACATGACATAGTCATCTTCAGCAAAACATGGACCAAACACTTGTGGCACCTGGCCCTAGTAGCAGCCGGGCTAGCAAAAGCAGGACTAACAACAAACCACACAAAGTGCTGCATCGCAAACTATCACCTAGAGAAAAAAGATATGCAACAGTAGAAAAAGAGGCGTTTGCCACACGATGGGCAATCACCTCTCTCCGCTCTTACCTAGAAGGGAGACAGTTCACATTAATCACAGATCACACCCCTCTTCACTGGCTCCATACTATGAAAGATAAGAACCCCCAAATAATGAGATGGTTATTGGCCCTACAGCCATATAGTTTTGAGGTGTGGTATCGATCAGGCAAGCAACATGCCAATGCTGACTTCTTTTCCCAGCAGGAAGATGATGACCTCTTCAACCCTGACACAATGGGTGCAAACTCGATGGCTGGGTTAGGTGGGAGCTCACCTTCTGTGGTACAAACCAACGCCTCAGAGGTTGGGCTCAGGGCCATACTTTCACAAGTGATAAATGGAGAAGAACACCGGAGACCGGGTCCGGCCGCACAGCCCTGACCAGCCCAAGTTCCTGAGGGCTGGGGTGTTCATCCCCTGTGTCCTGATCGCCAGCTACCAACCTGTCTCTAAGTTCTAACCTTCCCTTTTTAGGGAAGGTTATTGAACGGGCGGTGGCACTGCAGCTCCAGGCTCATCTTGACAGCATCGGTTTCCTTGACCCATTTCAATCGTGGTTCCGCCCCGGCTATGGTACAGAGACGGTGTTGGTGGCCTTGGTAGATGATCTCCGCCGGGAGATGGACGCAGGACGTTCAACACTTCTGGTCCTGCTAGATCTCTCAGCCGCTTTTGACACAGTGGACCATGGGCTGCTGTTGAGACGATTGCAAGCCCTGGAGGGTCTGGACGGGACTGTCCTTGGATGGTTCCGATCATTCCTCTTGGGGAGAAGCCAGTGGATTGTCCTGGGGGCTGAGTCTTCCCTGGATTGTGGCATTCCGCAAGGGTCAATTCTGTCTCCATTATTATTTAATGTATTTCTACCCCGCCCCTCCTGAACACAGCTCGGGGCGGCTTCCAATCATAAAACAACAATATAAAACAGTCTAAAACACATAAAACACCATTATTCAAAACATAAAATAAACAGGGCCTGGGATATAAAACCATTTAGGATGAGGGAGATAAAATCACCTACCCACCCCCCTCCCCAAAGGCCTGGGCGAACAACCAGGTCTTGCATCTTCGCCGAAATACCAACAAGCTCGGGGCCAGATGGGCCTCCTCCGGTAGGGAGTTCCAGAGACGCGGCCCGGCCACCGAGAATGCCCTCTCCATTGTGGCCCCACGCTGGTGCAGAACGCGGCGCCTCGTCTCCTGACAGGGACGAGCCAACAGGACCACATTACTTCCATGTTCCATGCGCTGCACTGGCTGCCTATAGCATACCGAGCCAGATTCAAGGTGTTGGTTTTGGCCTATAAAGCCCTACACGGTCTTGGCCCTTCATACCTCAGGGACCGCCTCTCCTTCTGCGCCCCAGGGTGGCCCCTTCGGTCCACCAGGGGCGCCTTCCTGGAGGTCCCCCGCGTAAAGCGGGGGGCCACAATGGAGAGGGCATTCTCGGTGGCTGGGCCACGTTTATGGAACTCCCTCCCGGAGGAAGCCCGTCTAGCTCCAAGTCTATTGGCCTTCCACCGGGCCTGTAAGACTTGGCTGTTCTCCCAGGCCTTTGGAGGAGGGGAGGGGGGTGGGAGAAAAACTTGGGGGTGGTTTTTAGGTGATTTTAGATGTAAAATGTTTGTATTGATATTTTAAATTATTGTTGTTTTTGTTGTAAGCCACCCTGGGATGCCATGGGCATGAGGGAGCAGCCAAGAAATGCAAACAAATGCCCTCCCAGAGCAAACGTACCCGAGTTCACCCCGAGACACACCCTGAGGGGCCGTAGTCCTGGTCAGGGCCTCACACCTACATAAGTAGTTAAGATAATATCTGTTAATACCTTGTGTGTCTGTCCATTCCCTGGTACATTTGCAGACACAACAACCAGAGACTAATAATGTAAGTGGAAAACAGAGAGGAGAGATGGAATGAAGGAAGGGGATTCATGTGGTCCCAGATTCCAAGTCTTTGTGATGCTCCAGTGGCTTTGATCCTTGTCAAAGCCTTCAGACCTGGCAAGCTTTGCCCACGGAGTAGCACAGGAGAGGGAACTTGAAAGTGCACTGTGGACATTTTCCTCTTCCTTCCTGCCCAAACAACAGATTCAGTCTGATCACACACAAGGAGCCAGGAAAGTAAGTGTGCAGAATAAAATAGCAGCAGCTTTCAGTTTTCTTCCACAAAGGTTCTTGGCGTCACAACAGAGCCTGGCAGATAAAAGAGACTATGGAATCCCCCCCTAGAAGAAGAAATAAAGAAACCAAACCCTCTCATCCTTTAAAAAAAAATAAAAATACAAGGGGGAAGGAAGGCCAGATTTCTTTTCAATTCTAAAGCCTTCTTCCAGGCACCGGCACAGAAGGGGGATTGAAGGGCTAGCAAAGCCTAGATTTGATGGAGCCTAAACGGTCAGCAAAACTCTCCTCTGATGCTTTAATTTCTCCCCATTTTTTTCCCGCTGACGTCTGCTCCTTTGCTGCAGCTGCCCCCGCATGCTGCTCTCTCCTCCTCCTGCGCTTTGAGCCTAATTATGTCAGGCTTCAAAGGGGGCAGTGGGAACTCTAGGGAAGAGATCATGGAGGGAAAGGGAATTTAAAAAATCATAGCTGAGATATCAACCAGTCCTTTGAGGGTGAGTGGAGCAGCACTTGCACCCCTGGACTGGCTGGCAGGGAGGCAGAAGGGGGTAGCACATTGGCTTAAAGGGACTGAGCACCACAAAACTCATCCTGTCTGTTTGCTTCGGTCTACCTCCTCTGCAACCCAATGCAAGCTGTACACCCTGTTCACACTGTGATGTCTGGGGAGTTCTTTAGGAGTCCTGAGCCAAAGCGTAGATGGATCAATGCTTAGAATCTGTCTCTCTCTTGGTGTCCAGTGGAGACTGCCCTCTAGGGTAAACATAACTTATATACCCCAGCAAGGCTAGATTGGGCTAACAAACAAGCAGACTTTTAAAGGGACAACATCCTACACTCTCTTGCATTTCCAGTCCTCAACTGAAAGCATTTGGTGCTAACAACCATTTGGCCAATGGGGGGTGGGGCGGGAATATGTCTGGCTGCACTGTGCCCAGGAGGCAGAAGCAGGGTGTGGCAGAGCAGAGGCTCATTTGGGTACTGGTCCTTTAAGAGGCCAACACTGGGCCTCAGAGGCACACCCAGTGGGGTGTGGTCAAACCAGCCCAGATGTGAAAAGCCTCTGACTTGCTCGGTTCGGGTAGTTGGGTTGTTGGCTGGCTGTTGACTGCAGAACTGCTTGGGACAGCAGGAGCTAGAGGAGCAGGGCCCCGGGTAGTGGAGCCAGGAGCCCAGGAGGGTTGGTATGAGCGAGGAGCTCATTAGGAACTGCAAGTGTGTACATATAGTGGAGGAAAACGGCACTGGGGAATAAATGGACATTTGAGCTAATTCCTGGTGTGGACCTGGCTGCTTGGGTGTCTGATCCTGAGGGGAACTACCCAGGCCAAACCCACCCTGTTACATAGGAGCAGAGTTAGACAAGCATCTGCAGGCTTGAGCTGCTGGTACAGAATACACTGTGGGCAGAGTCTGTTAGGGAAGGGCAACAAGGCCCTTTGGGGCAACCCAGAGGAAAGCAGGCGATAAGAGATATATGGGGTTGTCATCAGCAGGGAGTGTGGGAAAGGAGGCTGCGGTAGGAGGGGGAGACACAAGGCTGCCATCAGTGAAAGGCGTGGGCAGATGGAGTTGCAAGGACCACAGTCAAGGAGGAAGAAGGAACACAAATTACTCTTTCTTCCACCCCACCCCAAAGGTCAAACTACACTCCTGGGTAACAGCTCCTGCAGCCCCATTTTCTTCTTGTTGTTTGTACAAACAGCCCCTGAGAGAAGACGACTCTAGGCCACTCTGAACCTACAACTGCAGAGCTACCCATTTAACCACTTGGGAAGAGGGGGCTCCCCAATAAGGCCTGTCACAGTCACAACAGGAATGGGGAGGAGAGACCTGGAAGGCACTCGGGTCAACCGGGCACAACGCAAGAACAGGACAGGCAGGAATGAAGCCAACCTGTTGGGCCTCCAGGAAGAACTGCAATGGATTCTCCCTCAGGAGAGAAGCTATAGGGGCCTGCTAGACACTGAGTGAGGAAAAGAGCAGGGATGGGAAAGGGAGCAGGGGAACAAGAAAGCAGTGTTGGACATGGGCAGCTCCCTCGCACTCACACAAGGCTGAGGACCATTCTCCTACACAGGGAGCCTCTCCATGGTAGGTTTGGCACAGATTGCCATCCAAGAAAGCAAAAGCCAGCCCCAGTTTCCCGTTTGCCAGGCCCTGTTTCTCAAACGCCAACCAACAGAGCAATAAATAAGCCTTTTAAATTAATCAAAGCTGCCCTGCGCTGAATGGCGCATTAGAATGATTTAGCACCAGAGGTTCATACGCCGCTTAGCACTTTACATCTTCAGAACGCTCCGCAGACATTAATTAATCTCAGAGATGGGAAAGGCCTATTAAATCATCATGTCTATTTCCCCACTCCCACCCCAGCACACACATCCCACAAGTCCCCTTCCAGAGGACATAGCCAACAATGCACTCTCGTTGCTGAAATTCGGTTGGTTTCCTGTTTACGTTTACATAGTGCCTTTCTTTCTAAGGTTCATCATTACAGACCATACATTTGGTAAACGCTACTGAAATGCAACTGCCTCTGGAGTAGAATGCAGCAGCAGTTTAACAGCACACAGCAACACAACTATGGAAAACAGAAGCTGCAAGAAGAATAGCAGAGCCCAAAGAAACGTTGGTGGGTATCTTTGGAATTACTGGAGCTAAAATTCAGCTGGGGTATTAAGTTGTCTTTCCAAGTCTAGCAATAGAAAGCAGTGTAAATCTCCGAGGAACATAAAGAATTCAGGGCTTGTATTTGCATGTCGTCTGGAAGAGGGCAGCTCTGGCAGTACAACGCCCCCTAGCACCATGTTTCAGCACTGACTCCCGAGGAGTGCAGAGATAGAGCAATGAGGCAGTGCTGTTTGTCCTTTCCCTTCTGTAGCCTGGGATTCAAAGCTGATTTAGACTGAAATAAAATCTGTTTAGTGGCTGCAGCCCACATGTTATTGTTTTGTCTCCCCACATGATACAGTTCAGGCACAATAGGCAATCTCTGACTAGCCAAAAGGGGCTGCAATCACAGGCTGCTGGGATATAGGATGAATGCAAGTAGATTGGCCCAGGCTGTGCTTGGTCTATGGAGTTACGCTGCCAGAGCCGAGCAAGCAGTTGGCCCGATGTATAAAAGTGGAGACAACAGTGAGGCAGGAAGAGCTAGATGAGCTTAGGTGGAGAGCATATATTTGCAGCACCGAAGTGGTGTGTGAGCCTGTCTGTGATGCAATCTGCAAGGTCTGGCAACTGCGCTGATGCCCTTAAGCTTAATTACACACTCCTCTAATTATTGTGATTTACATATGGCATTTTGCTGCTGCTTAAATATTAGTGTAACCTAGTACTCCAGTATGATTTCTCTCAAACCACCCCGGCCCCAAGAACCATTCAGCCTGGTTAGGAGATGGCTCAACAGAGCTATACAGAAGGGATGTGCGATCAGGTGGAGGTTGAGGAGGGGGTCTGCACCCACCAGGCACTGAGAGCCATGCTGGCACCTTGCTTGGAGAGCCCAAGGGCAGCCTGAACTTGTGTGGGAGCCCACACGCTTCCTGATCAGAAATAACTTCAAATAAGTGCGCACAAGCCCAATATTTTCTTGCACTTATGTTGTCCTTGATAGATGAATAGGAATTGCTTGTTGGCTGAGTCACCAGCGATGAAAACAAAGACCCAAGGCATTTGCAGAGCCATTAGAGAGGAACAGCAGACATAGGGGCCAGCCTGTTGGAATAATTGAGTCAAAGCCTGCAGCCCTCAGGCAGGCAAAGCCTTTCTGCCCTACATCCCAGGGCTGAGGGGTACTGAAGGCAGGGGTGATATCCCAACTCCTAAACAAGAAGTTCTGACTGGGGGGTCCGGACAGAGGGCAGCAGAAGGGGATTCCCCCTGGACTACCTTCTCCTAACAGAACCAGTTGAGAGCCAAGAGCGAGGGAGGAGTTGCCCTGTTGCACAGTCCCATTCTCTGACCCAGTGGTGGTGCAGATCCTCCCTGGGCCCCCTGGCTGGTTCCCTCCCAGTGGTGGCAGCAGCAACAGCTTCTCTGCTCCCGGGCTGTGGCAGGAACTACACCCACTGACAGAGCTGGATATGGCCCCAGCCTCCAGCTGCACTTCTGTTTCTGTGCTGCCCCCTAGGTCCGAGAATGGGGGTGTTTTCAAATGAGCAAGGCTTGAGGGGTGGGGGGTCTGTGGTCGCTGAGTGGCACAGCTGTGGAGCACCCACACATGTGGGCATCCTCCAACATGGCTACCGCAGTCACACAAACAGCCTCCATACACTCCTGCCGTCCCCCTCCCCGCCCCAACCGGCAATACCTTCCACCCCAGTCCCTGCCCAACTCCTTGCCTCTGCCATGACACACCGCCACCAACACCATGGAAACATGAAGCCGCAACAGCCAGTAACCCCTTCCTGCCAATGTCTTGGGGAGCCACCACAGCTACTGGCAGTCTCAGGCAACAGCAGAGGCGCATGCTGGGTGGGACACGCAGGAAGCTGCTGTCCGAGCTACTGTCCTCCATGACTCTTCACTCCATGGCTCATCACTCGTGCATTGCGAGGGGGGTGTTGTGCTCTGAGCCAACACGGTCTTGGATTTCATGCACATATCCTTTAAGAGCTCCTGGCAGGGCTGTGGGCAGAACCTGGAAGGGGGTTGGGCTGCATACCAGTCTGCTGGCATGGGTGGGTGCCCCGGTTCCTATGGGTAGGGGATGCGTGGGCAACTGTCCCAACGTACTTTTTTTGCTTCCCCCACACAGGGCACTCCAGCAGTGCTCCATACGTGACCATGAGTGAGTTCTGCATGGGTCACTGGAGCATGCATCCCCCCACACCACCTTCACACAGGTGTTCAGAGGAGTGGTTGCAAGATGGCCATGCATGGTAGCATCTCATTTAAAAACACCCTGGGACCCTGCAGCATCACAGATCCTCCCTTGTCCCTCACTTCTGGGCCAGTTCCCAGCGAAGGCAGCTAGGAGGACAACTGGTTCCCACGAACCACCTGAATTTTAACAAACATTTCTTGAGAACTGGTTGAATATCATCCCTGACTGCAGGGGAGGGGATCTCTAACCCCCATGGCTGAGGAATTAGAATTATATGCGGGGCCGGCCCCAGGCATGTGCCACATCTGCGACTGCACATGGCCCCGTGGTCAGCTGGGGCCCTGCGCTTGCCTGGCTGGGAGGCAGGCTGCAGCCAGCTTCTCCCCCAATAAGTTTTTCTGCCTCCCCTCCCTGGCTCTGATCCCCATACCTCACCTGCCTCTGTCTGCTAGTAGTGATGCAGGAGCAGCAGCCGGGACACCTATGGAACTGGGAGATAAAGCTACTTGTTTACAAACAACTCCTCCCCATGTGAGTGATCAGAAAGTTGTTGCCTTGTAAAGAAGGTTCTTTGAGATGGGTCCCAACATTCTCACAACTGGGTTGTGCATACTCACCCAGTTTAAATAATAGACCACGTGATGGTCTCGAGCTCCTCTAGTGTAAAGAAGGTTCTTTGAGATGGGTCCCAACATTCTCACAACTGGGTTGTGCATACTCACCCAGTTCAAATAATAGACCACGTGATGGTCTCGAGCTCCTCTAGTATAAAAAACAATCTCCCCCTCAGAATGACAGTTCCTTCCAACCCTTTCTAGGAATATAAGAAAATTCCATGCGGGGCTGGAAGGGTGGGTGTTGTGAGAATGTTAGGAGCCATCTCGAAGAACCTTGATTACAAGGCAGCAACCTTCTGTTCTTCTTCAAGTGCCTCCTCAAAGGCTGTTTTTACATGGCTCTGCTGGGTGGGGGGGTCCTGGCCGCATCAGTATATGGGCGGGACATGCACATGACCACACACGCATCCCCACTCACCCTCCACTCATCCGCAGCCATAGAGTAACTGCTGTTTTCCGCCGTTGCTTCATGCGTGGGGATGAGTGGGGGGTGAGTGGGGATGCGTGTTAGGAGGGCGCGCATTCACACCCCCAGTCACCGTGGGCATGTGCGTCACGTCGTTCACATGGGGCTCCCCCACCCATGAACACACGGAAATATGCGTATTCATGGCTGGGAGAGGCCCATGTAAAAGGGGCCACATTCTCACAACTATCATACTATCTTAGGTAGGAATTTAGGATGTAAAGCAATATCTATTCTATCTTGGAAAATCTGCAAATATGGTTCTGAGATTATTATAGCTGATATTTCACTAACTCTAATTAATAATACTGTCTTTAAACCCCCACCCCATAACCAGTTCATTTGCACCCCCCATATAATCAATTCACCTGCCCCGGGAGGCGCAAATGAAATGGTTATGGGTGGGGGCAGTGTGAATTAATTATATGGGGCCAGGGTCACAAATTATGGGGCAGGGGGCAGCGTGAATTGATTATGGGAGCATAACTGGACTGGTTTTATATATATAGGTCTCTGTTCATGGCATAATGCGCTTAATAGTCTGGCTGCATTTTGGGTGTCTTGTGTGTTTGATAGAAACACCTCTGGACCAGTCACACCGTGTGTGTGCACAAGACACAGGCGGCACCAAGAAGCAACAGGCCCTGGAGGCCAGGCTGGCTAAGCTCACCCCCCTCCCTCAGTAAGGCAGCAGATGCAGTCAGCCTCTCTGTGCCTGCCTCACTGCCCGCCTGGCTGCCCCTATAGGAGTGGTTGTAGATGCTCAGCTGGGGAGGGGAGCATTAGGAACCCATGCTTGCCTATGGCCGTTCAGCTGAGCACCAGGTAAGACAGTCAAGGGGTGCCAAACTCGGGGGGGAGGGGGGAGAGAAGCATGGGGAGGCTATGCTTCTCCATGGCTGCTCGGAGGGGTGGAGAATGGGAATCCTTCCTGTCCAGAGGGAGTAAATTTTATGTAATGTGCATAATGTAATTTGCAGATGTTTGCATAATTAGGTGGGGCCTAATTATGCAAATTAGGCCCCACACCAAGTTGCACATGGCCTCACAAACCCTGGGGCTGGCCCTGATTATATGTGGTTTACTCCCCAACGAAAGAGACTAATTCCAAGCAAGTCAGTATCTATTGTGGAAATCAGTGTCACCATGCCCATATCTTGCACTCCTGAGGGGGGCAGTACTCCGAGAAGGGTCCCAGAAGCATCCCACTCCCAACTGACCCACTGAGCTTGGGCTAATTTTTCAAAGTGGCCCACAGGAGTAAAAAGGTCCCCACCCTTGGCATACCCTGTCCCTTGCCACAAGCCCTTATGGGGTTATTTCCCTTTTCTCATTCTCTTCCCTTTTCTCATTCTCCCCCAGCCAGCCACCGCTTTCTCTGTTTTCACTCTGTGTCACTCAGTTCCTCTTTTTTATTTATTTTTTCTTTCTTTCACTCCATCTCCCTCTCTCTCTATTAAACGCGATGCCGGTGTTGTAAGCCCATGACTGCACCTGAATGCTAAGAGGGTCTTGTAAAGGGTCTTCTCTTTTAACTACCTCAAGAAATGGAAGGAAGTGGGGAAGCCCACATCAGTAGAGGGGAGGGAGAGGGAGCAAATCTTTATCAGGGCACAAATAGGATTATTATATGTGACAATCTGCTTTGTGCTCCATTCCGAGGGGCTGTGATCTGCTTATTGGGTATCTGTGACCAAGAGTGTTTGTGCGACACTTGATTAAAATTCCGCTCAGTGAGCGAAGCTCTCATCTCACAACCATTCTTCGGCAGAGAGGAGGGTTCCTTGCTCCTTGCTTTTCTCGCCTCCCTTCCTTTCTTTCAGAGACAAAGATGCTGGAAGTTATGCAGTCAAAAGACAAAGGAGGCTACGTGTGCATCAGGAAGGGTTGTCATATTGAGTGCAGTCGTGTGCGCGCGTGTGTGTGTGTGTTTGTGTGTGAGAGAGAATGAAAGAACAAGCATGCAAGTATGCGTTTTTGTGTGGGTGTGAGCTTTGCTAGCGGGAGTAAGCAAGTGTGAGCCTGCAGGTGTGAGCATGAATGAGCTTCTGGCAATGTCTGTTCGCATGTTACTGCGGATGGGTGCAAGAGTTTACATCTATGTTTGGATGAGGCTGCTTGTGTGCAGGCATGTGAACATATGTGAGAATCCCCTGGTGTGAGTCCGTGTAAGCAAGTGCACAGGCAAGTGTTTGCAGGCATTAGGGTGTGGCATACTGGAGTGCATTGCAGTGGGCATGGGGGTGGGGGGATGCTTGGGAGGCAGATGTGGGAGTATTATCCCTCAGCTTCATTTTGTAAGGTCACCCCCTTGTGGGAAACCATAGAACTGCATAGCAAAATCAAATTCTCTGAACCTTCAAATTTTGTTTAATGGAGCTGGACTCCCTGTTCTGTTCCAGTCAAACTCAGTAGAACTAGGGTTCTGAGTCAGGGGAGGAACCATCCATCGGAGACCCCTAATCCCACATGGTCAGTCTACTCTGGCCACAAACAGCTTGTACTCGCTCTCTCCCCTGCCCCAGCTGCCAGATCTCTCTTTCTCTTTCCCAACCTCATTGCATTCTTTCACCCTCTCCCTTTCCTTCTTCTTCACCCTCAGCTGCCCAGCACTACCAGGGATCTCTCTCCCCCGCCCTTGGCTCTGAGTCCACACACACACACACACCCCTTCCAGCTGCTCTTCTACTGCTGCTTCAGGTTCCATGTGAGCTATGGAAACAGAGGAAAGAGGCTTAGGTGGCTGTTGTGGCAGAAGCCACAATTTTGAGGGGGAGTCTTCCCCCTGAGAAAATTCAGGATCAGTGATTTCTCCATGCTCTCTTATTGTGCCTCTGGGCCCAGGCCAAGCTCTGCTTTTTGGAAGAGTGTCCCAAGGACATCGCTATAATAGGAAGAAGTGCAGCTGTCCCGGGGCCCACGAGCCTGGGGGGCCCACGCACCCTGGAGCAGCTGCGTCCCCTGCTGTTGTGAAGTGGAGGGGTGGGGTCCCAATTTCATCTTCTGCACCAAGGCCCATTCCAGCTTTTCTATGCCCCTGGAAGGTCCCTGTTCTAACACAGAGACCTCTTGTTCCATCTTTCCACCCACAGGAGGATTCTGTTCTTTTGTGTCCTATCATCCCAAGACTATATGGAATTAGGCTGGATGAGGATGGACGCCCTCTCACAGATACCCAACAGGGTCTGAGAATCAGGCCGAGTTCCACAGCAGCAGCAGCAAGGTCTGGGCTCCCATCCCTCCCCTGCAGCCTCTAGTGCATTGTTCCGAGTAGGCTTCCCAGCATCTGCTTCCCCTGCAGCAGCCTGATGCTCATCCTTCATCTCCCCAATCATTGTGCATTCTGCCTCACTCCCGACCTGACAGCCGGGATCCTTCATCTTCGCTTCCAAGCCCCCGTTGCTGTGCCACTTCAGTTTTGTCTGTTCAAGTTCAGATATGGCTGGAGAAGGAGATGACATGTTTGGAAGGGGGAGGCCAGGACAGCAGAGGAGAAACAAAATGGCCTATTCAGTCCCACTGCTCTGCCTGCTGCCCAAGATTAACCTGTGTAGGGATTGGGGTATAATGGAGGCTAACCCTCCTACCCTTCCCAAGGCTAGGTTCACCTGAAGAATGAATCCACCTTCCAGAAAATAGACATAGAAACAGCGGGGCGGGATGGGGGGGGAGAGAGAACCAAGCTTTACTGGGAATAGTTTGCAATGGGTAATTTCAGACACTATGGGCCGTTCAGCCCACCACACTGAACCCTGGACTGGGATCCGTCTCGGATCCCAGTCCGTGATCAGGCCAGCCAGCCTTTAGACGTGCCAGCCTGATCTCTACCGCGGTTCAGGGAGGGGCTGCGTGGCGTGACGTGTGGCCACTCAGCCCCCCACACACACACACACTTCCTCAGCCGCCCGCCCACAGGGAGATGGGCGGGTGCGCCCGACCCCATCCCGTGGTTGGGGCCTGATTCCGGGACGGGGCTGGCAAGCAGACGTGCATTGCTGCCATTGCCAGCCCCATCCCAGATCGTGGTCAACCTAACCACGGTTCTGGAGAGGAGGCCAGCCTCACCTCCAGAACCATGGTTAGCTTTGACCCCCCTCCAGAGATTCACTGTGGTGAACATCTGGCAGGGCTCAAACAGACGTTATGGCAATCACAGCCACCGCCTGGAATCCACTGTGATTCAGGGTGGTTGACGGATCATGTAACGTCTGAAATTACCCAATAATATCAAAGAATGAATTTGACAGAATGAGTGTTCTGAGGAAACCCCCAGTATATAAGAAAAAGATACCAACAGTGCTGGATGATTACTGAACTTTAACCCCTATTAATACAGGGAAAGAATATGTGTTAGATCTTTACAAAGCAAACCCACAAGGAGGACTGGTTCTCCCAAGGCTCCTGTTCTTACTGTCTACGAATAGGTAGAGGTGGGTAGCTATCTCACTGGGTAGATGGGTCTCCCCAAGGAAGAGAGTCTTGTCCTGAATGGCAGAGTGTCTTTCAACACTGGTTTGAGGAACCCCAAAGTGAACTCCCACCCCCTAGCTTTAAAGCCTACTTGATAACTTTAAAAAGCCAGTCTTAATGCCATTGGAAATACATCTATGGATTAAACTTAACTTTGGGCATTTTCAGACAAGACACGCCCCACCCACTGTATAGTGTTACAGGGCACCCATAGGGCAACACTGCAGCCCTGCAACATGTATAGCGGATAGGTGGTGGAGAGTGACTTATCTGAAAATGCCCTTTATCTGTTAGGCTGTCTTGTGGCCAGCTTGACTATAAGGCAAAATCTCTTCCACATCTAACCCCAACCTTTGACCTACTTAAAACCTCTTGCTTCTGATGTGGGTCATGCTAACTTTTTCTCAGGCTGCTTTTAGATGTGCGCGGGGCACTCGCAGTGTGAAATCGCACGGCATGTAAAAATCCCATGGGCAGGGTTTAGACAAAACTTTTCGTGCGTTATAGCCGGTCGCTATAAGAATTTAAGAATTCCCCCCTCATCCTTCCTCTCCTTCCTCACTGTCAATAACTATTGATGGAGTCACCATCCTGCCTGTCCCCCAAGCCCATAGCCTAGGCTTCATCTTTGACTCAACCCTTTCTTTTAAACCCTACATTGACTCTGTTGCTAAATCCTGTCGCTTCTCCCTCCATAACATTGCTAAGATTCGCTCTTTTCTCTCTGTCTCGTCTGCCAAAACTCTTGTTCATGCTCTGGTCATCTCTCGCCTCGATTACTGTAACCTCCTTCTCACTGGCCTTCCCCGGTCTCACCTTTCTCCCCTCATCTCTGTCCAAAACTCTGCTGCCAGGGTCATCTACCTCGCCAGTCGCTTCGACCATGTGCAGCCCCTCCTCTCTTCGCTTCACTGGCTTCCCCTTCCTGAACGAATCCTGCACAAGCTCCTAGTCTTCACCTATAAAACTCTTCATAACCTTGCTCCCCACTACCTCTCTGCACTTATCACCCTCCATACTCCAGCCCGTGCACTTCGCTCCTCCTCTGTCCCTTCTCTCACCCTTCCACGCCTTCCCTGCTCCCCTAAGCGCCTTCGTCCCTTCTCACTTGCTGCCCCCCATGCCTGGAACTCCCTCCCTGTCCACATCCGCCTTGCACCCTCCCTTCATACCTTCAAAGCTCTCCTTAAAACTCACCTCTTTCGCTCTGCTCTGTCTGACTCTTTATCCTGCTGAGCCACTATTCCAATACCTACGATCTGTTTACCCTTTTCCTTGCAACATGGACCTGCCTGCTGTCATTCTCATTGTAACCAAGCCAAGCACGTGCACTTGAGACCTCGCATCTTCATAAATGTTAGACCCCTTGTCTCTCCCTCTGTTCCCCTTCCTAAGTCTCTCCCCCAGCTCCTGTCTCTCAGATTGTAAGCCCTAGGGGCAGGGACCATGTCTATTTTATTACTTTGTAAAGTGCCAGGTACACTGCTGGCGCTATATAAATGTTTGTTAATAATAATAAAAGAATGTGCGACCGGCTATAATGCGTGAGAAGTCTTGTCTAAACCCCGCCTGTGGGATTCTTACACACAACGCGATTTCACACCACGCACATCTAAAAGCACAGTCTTTCCTTGACACCGTTTCATGCTAACAAAGCTATGCTTGTACCAACTCTTGATCCTAGGCCTCATGCTATATGAGCCAAGCAAGCTGAAGTCACTGGGCCAGCCAACCTCCAATAGCAGCATCCCAAGCAGCGAGCTATTAGCAGCAAGACTGGCTAACATGCCTATCCCTTCAAGACAGCCTTCTCAGGTGTTGGAGGGAGTCAGAGGAGCCCTGTTCAGAGGAGACATAACCTGGTGCTTCAGAGAGTTGGATGAGCAGCTGAGAACAGTTAGACGCTTCCAGGCAGGCTGCAGTCCATTCTGCGATTGCTTGATCCAGATTTATAGCCACTAGGTGCATCTGCCATGTCAACCAGCCTGGGACAACCAGAGCAAACTATGGGGTCTGTGGGTGTTACCAGACCTAACACTAGCCACTCACAGGGTGTTAAACATACAATCATCCTACATCTGTCTGTGCAAACACACACACATTGTGCTGCATGCTTAACACAGGCTAGGTTCCCAGAGCCTGGTTGCAGACAGCACGTCTGCCACTTACACACAGCCGCTGTTACATGTAGATAAGTCCGCTGTCCCACTTGGTCTGTGGTCACCCGAGATAGCACAGGGATTCCTTGCATCAAGAGACAGCTTCTAGTCAACACCTGATGGGAGGGAACTAACAGGGGCTATCAGGCAGCTGTGAAAACATGCACTGGCATAAATATTTGTAAAACTAGCTGTATGCCCCAGATGATGGAGCTCCACAGATTTAGCATTACATCTGGTGGGGGAGAGCTCGATTTCCCAGCTCTGTATCCTCCACATGATTAGAGCCAAAGTCAGACAGATTTGTTTTCAAAAGCTGCACAGCATTTGCCTCCCGGAGTTTTGCCCAGAGGCAAACACTGCACATCTTGTTTTGTGAGAAAGCGCCCTCTGACTAGAGTAGCCCACTGTCACAGCCCTGGCTTTGAACCCCTGCCCTCAAGGGTTTTGGACGGAGCAGTGGCTTACCCGCCACCACCACTGACTGCCTCTGGCTCAGCCACTCCCCCAGCGAGTCCTTTCTTGGCTTATCCTGATCCCACCCCATCTGTCTGTCTCCAGCTCTTGCCCTGCCTCCCAGCTTCCTGCTTGCCTGCCAATAAGCATAGAAGGCATGCTGGTAGCAACAGGAACACTCTCTCACACTTGTTTTACATCCTGCTCTTGTGCCTTGCCTTGCATCTGCCCCACTCCTACTCCCTGTTGTTTCGTGCTCCCTGTTACAGTCTTGTCTTGCTCCCCTCTATTTCCCCACTACTGGTCTTGCTCCCCATTGCCTTGTTCCCCCCCCCCCCCTCATCTCAGTGGTTTCCCTTTTCCTGCCTTTTCCCTTGCCCTCAGCCCTGCCTCCTGTCTTTCCTCCCAGCCCTGATCCTGTACCCCATCACCCCCCACATCCCATACGTCCNGGCAGGGGGCAGCGTGAATTGATTATGGGAGCATAACTGGACTGGTTTTATATATATAGGTCTCTGTTCATGGCATAATGCGCTTAATAGTCTGGTTTTATACACATCTAGATGTGTATAAGAGACAGCTACTGGTCTTGCTCCCCATTGCCTTGTTCCCCCCCCCCCCTCATCTCAGTGGTTTCCCTTTTCCTGCCTTTTCCCTTGCCCTCAGCCCTGCCTCCTGTCTTGCCTCCCAGCCCTGATCCTGTACCCCATCACCCCCCACATCCCATACGTCCTGTGCCCCTGACACCCACCAACTGCACATTGCATCTTCCCTGTGGGGTTAAACCAATTCCAAACCTCTTACCAGCTAGAGATCCCACTGCCCAAAATCAGTCTGTGATGAACAATGGTCCAGCCTAACCGCAAGTCTCTTCAGGACCAACGCCACTCACAGATTTTCTGGCCCTGTTGGCTGTTCTCTTTCTCGGGGGGGGGGGGGGGAAGAGAGGTCTTCTCACTTCACTCTGTGGCACTTGCTTTCTCTTCTCACTATGGGACAACCCCATCACCAGTCACAGATGTTGTTCTCTCATTGGGGGCAATTGGAGAGTTAGATCCCAGTGAGGATTGTCCTGCCAAAGGCCCCAACTCATGGTGTTCTGGCCTCCATCAGAGCTTAGTTCTGACACAGTCTGTAGTCCCCTTTCCGGAGAGATGGTCTTGCAGTTTCCAAGTAAGGCAGTCCAAAACCCTGGGTATCTGGGACAAATCCTCCTCAAGATACCCTCAGTACATTGCCTATGCCAGCGTGCTGACGGCGTTGGGGAGAGTGGCAGCACCAGGACAGGAGCCTAGGTGTATCGCTGCCCCAGGACGCAAGTGAACAGTCTGTGCTTTGCTGGATTGGTGATTCATTGCACTTCGCTTACCTGCCGGCTGCAGTGAACTCTGCTCCTGAACCTCTGGGATTGGTGCTGGTTGGAGTGGGCGTCGGCCCGGGACCTTTAAACCACATCGCAACCTGTGGCTTGGTGTGTGCTGACGGTGTTGGGGAGAGCGGCAGCACCGGGACAGGAGCCTAGGTGTATCGCTGCCCCAAGACGCGAGTGAACAGTCAGCGCCTTTGCTGGATTGGTGATTCATTGCACTTTGCTTCCCCGCCAGCTGCGGCAAACTCTGCTCCTGAATCTCTGGGATTGATGCTGGTTGGAGTAGGCACGTTGGCCCGGGACCTTTAAACCGCGCCGTGACCTGTGGCCGCGTCATGGACACACACCGTTGGGCAGCGCATGCAAGGGCGCGCCCCTGTGTGCACGGCCTTAGGCGTCGGCCTGGTGAGGGCTGCATATCCTTTTGATCTTTGTAGGAGGATAAGTACCCATTGGCACGGTTCTTTGCAGGTCTGACTTCACTTAAGCGGGCTAGGTCTGAGGATATCACCATCTCTCCTCTGACCTCCAAAAGCCCCAAACAGCAGAAGATAGAGAGTTATTTATCTTCTTCTGCCGCTGTCTCTCGCCCTCAGGATCCTCAAAGCCTTGGCGCTTTACCTTCAGATTGTGCTCCTTTTTCACCTGGGACTCAAGGAGATACTTTGTTTGATCAACCCTCCCTCCCTTCTTTTCTGGAGTCGCCAAAAGATGTGAGCAACCTCCCAGCCTTTGATGGGGCAGCACCAGGGTCCAAGACGGTGAGTTTGCCTTCGTGCCTTCCAGAACACGTTTTGCTCACAGCCAAGACTGTTCAATTTCTGCTTGAGCAAATTAATTTGGTAAGTAATTCGGTAAGTGCTGAGGTGAGTTCCTTGTCTTCCTTGGTTCAAACTTCAATCCTTCCTGCCAAGGGGCCCGAGCAGCCTATCTTCTCCCCTTTGCCCCTTTTGCAGCAAGCTGGTGGTCCAACAACAAAATTTTCTGACCAACAAATTGTAGCTAAGCCCCAGCTTCTGCCTTCTGGCAGGGAAATTGCAGGCATAAATTTGGCAAATTATTCTTGCTTACCACTGAATGTAATCTTTTCTGTACTACCATTACCTACAGGCCAGCTTCCTTTTTGGAATACAGCCTTGGACATTGCAGAGCATCTGAGACGGATATTAAAAGAGCCAGTGACAAGGCGTGACATTATAAATATTGATCACCTGTGTACATGTAAGAACCGCTGGTTCAATGTGTTATTCAATAACCAGGATGTGGTAACTATTTTATTCCAACAGGTTGAACTTCTAAGGTCCATTAATATCTTCATTTCTAGAGCTTTTAGCCCTAATTCTAGGGAGCCATCTCACCCCCCAGGGCCCCAAATTCCACCTAGATTTTCCCAGCCAATTAAGAACAAGGTACCTCTTAAGTCAAATCCAGACTCAGGGATTCTAACCGATCTGGGTAAGGGTAAAACAAAGCAGAGCTTGCCCTTATTATGTACAAATAACTTGATTGACCTAACGAATGAACTAGAGATGGAAGTTGAAAGTAATATCGCTCAGAGACAGTTACCCATCTCTCCAAGGGTTGAAGAACGTGCCCTACAGGCACTAAGATCTAACAAGACTCTGAACCCCAAATCCTTTATATCGCAAATGGGAAAATTGTATGTACAGCTGGAAGGAGTCAAAGGCAGGCAAATCCAGGCGCTAGCTTCTATAAATTTTCCCTCTATCCCCCCGGGCCAAGATGTCTTAGTCAGTTTTTCTAAACCCTTGGTCAGTTCTGCCCAGGGGGGTTGTTCAATTAAGGCTTGCGAGCATGTAATGCTGGCAAGCTGCCCAATAGCGTATAATATTCCCAGAATTGACCCAGCCAATAGTGCTGCTGGGGCCACTTGTCGGAGATTATTTTACCTCAGGTGGGCTCCTCCCTCAACTCTATACCGATTCTTCCGGGTAGAGATTTGAGTGGAGCAAGAGTGGGAACTTTGTCGCCTCCGACGGCTTCCTCCCCAGTAGCACTGAGGAAGCGGGTTAATAATAATAACTCAATAATAATATAAGGTTTATTGTATCAACCGTAGGTTATTACAAAGATACACCGTAAACACAGATCATAACATAGCAACAAACATGGCTCCAACAAAATCAAGTCCCCGAAAAAATTACTATACAATAATCCTCTACCAATCTTCAGAAGACTTAATCACAAAATAATTCCAGCCAGGTCCAATTAGGACACTTTTAACCAACAACCATAATTATGTTTAAATTTTATACTGTATTTAATTTTAACTAAGAACTTTAATTATATTTCAAAATAAAAATCCTCCTTCCCTACACAAAGGAATACCAATATGCTTATGTGACCAATATATAAAATTGTATACAATATTTAATTGTCCAGGGGGGAATTATTGTTCTTAAATACACCCTCGCTCTTCCACGGAGCTTAAGTGCGGGAACTTTTGACCCCTGAATGATTCAGTCCGAACCCCTATAGGTAAACCCCAATCTTATCCCTACCCCACCAGAGAAAAATGGGTTATAAGGAGGAAGCGGGTTAATTTGGAGCAGGCACGCACCACCGATACCCAGTCGATTATATCTAACTCCGATTTGGATACCTTTTGCTCCCCGGAATGACTAGAGTGTATCAGAAATGGCTGTTTGAAAGTGGTGAGCTGCAATATAGCTGGCTGAAAACAGCGTGCACGGGACCCTGACCTCCACTTTCTTCTCAGTAATTATGATATTCTCCTATTACAGGAGACTTGGGCCACGGGGGAGTTTAGTTGCCAGGGTTTTCTTGCTCTAAGCTTAAATGCCACTTCTTTACATAATAAGGGGCGGGCGAGTTGGGGGTTGGTATTGTTCATTAGAGAATCCCTAAGCAGTAACCACTAAGCTTTCATTGGTGGGGAATTTCGGATCTTATTTTGCCTTGTGGCGTTGTGTTTTACCACACGGCCTGGAGTTACTCCTAGCTAATATCTATGTTCCTCCTGCCATCTCCCCTTACTATATCGATGACATTTGGCCCTTCGTTGTGTCTATAGTCCAGGAGGCCTATTTGAAATTTCCAAAGGCCTTCCTGATATTGGGTGGTGATACCAATATTCGAACAGAGAACCCTGCCGATTCTTTTGAAACTCTAGACCCAGAGGAAGTGATGACACCTTCTTTTAACAATATTCGTAGATTCAAAGATAAAGTGAAATGCTATAGGGCACACAGGATGATGCAGCTCCAAAGTGCCTTAGATCTAGTAGTGTTAAATGGCTTTCTTCCTGGTGACTTGGTAGGTAACTTTACATACCACTCGGTTCTGGGATCTAGTGTTTGGATTACATGTTAATCTCGTCTAGTTTTCTGTTTAATGTCCTGGAATTGAGGGTTCTTAGGGTTGCCGAAACAGAGCACTCGCCCCTGGCCCTATTAGTTCGAGATCCCTGTAATATGGATTTGAGCTTACAAAGAGACCCAAACCACCAATCTCAGGGTGACCTCCTGCTCTGTCCTGGTCGGAGGAAGTGGTCCTCGGAACTGGGGAATGCTTTTTTAGCACTCTCCTCTTCTGTGCCAGTCCTGCCTTATATGCCCAGATTCAGGCAGGTGATCGGGGCTCTGTGGAAGCTTAGGAAACCATGATATTACTGCTCCATCCTTTATTGGTGACTGACAAACTGCGAGAGTCTGACAACTCCCCTGCTCCTTCATGGTTTGATAAATCCTGTGTTAACGAACGGAGGCTACTTTGGAAGGCCGTTAAGAAGCTGCACAGTTTTCCCACGGAGGTCAATAGGTACTCAGTGTTAAGTCTCAGAAAGGCCTATAAATCACTTGTAAGATTTAAGAAACATCAATTTCAAAAGCAGAGCTGGCACCAACTACATCAAGCTGCCCTAAGCAAGGACCCATCCCGGTTTTGGTCTCTTATAGCACGAGTCAAATTGGGGGGCTCCTCGGTACAAAAGAACATCCCCACAGGGGAGCTGCCATCTTTCTGCTTCGAGGTCTTATATGCCAAAGCAAATAGTCTACCAGGGGGTATTGTTCTCCAACCTCATGATAGATTCCAGGAGTGGCAGCCAGTTGTGCCAGAGGATTTACTTGATCTTATAGCTAGTTTGAAGAGCGGCAAGGCCCCTGGAATCGATTTCATACCATCAGAATTGTTGAAATTTTACGTTAACTGGTGGGCCACATTGTTGGCTCCACTTTTTACGTCAATTAATTCAACAGGAACGATTCCTAAGTCATGGGATAAAAGTTTGGTGGTCCCTATCTTTAAAAAAGGGGATCCTGTCAATCCCGCTAACTACAGACTGATTAGTTTACTATCCATCATAGGTAAACTGTATGCAAAATATTTTCTCTTAAAGCTGCAATCTTGGTTGGACGACAATAAGATCATCTATCCTGAACAAGCTGGTTTCAGGGCAGGTCAGTCTACATTGGACCATGCCTTTGCCCTTAAGTACCTGCTTGCTAGATATGTGTCATCTTCCAAGAAGGCCTTACTTTTTTGTTGTTTTGTAGACCTCAGAGCAGCGTTTGACACCATAGACAGGGAACGCCTATGGCTGAAATTAAGGGGGACTTCTATTGATGGCCGCCTGCTATTCCTGATAGTAAAACTCCATCAGGACAACTATTTGCAGGTTCGTCCTGCCAGGCATGCCCCTCTTTCTGATGATATTCCACATCATAGAGGTGTTCACCAGGGCTGTATACTGGCTCCCGCTCTGTTTAACCTCTATGTTAACGACCTGATCCCTTTTATGTTAGGAAACAATACGCATGCCCCAAAGCTTGGTACAAGGAGACTTCCCATTTTGCTCTACACAGATGACACAGTCTTGTTATCCATGTCCCAAGTTGGTCTCCGTCGGAGCATGGGTAGGTTTGCCTTGTACTGGAAGCAGGAAAACCTCAGCATTAACTATGACAAGACCAAGGTGCTGGTTGCAGGTGGTTCTCGATATCAGTACAGATGGTCAGTGGACAGTACTCTTATAGAACAGGTTCGGCTGTATAAGTATTTGGGGGTGTTTTTTTCTTCTTGTTGTTGATGGACTCCCCATTTTGAGGCTGCTAGATTGCAAGCCCGGAAATCTACAAATACTATAGCAAGTTTCTTTTTCTCCCATGGAGGGAAGTTAGCGGGTCCTGCTCTGCGCCTCTTTAAGGGCAAGGTAATTCCACAACTTTTGTATGTGGTGGCCATTTGGGGCCTCTCAATTAGATAAGTTTGAAAGTATCCAGAATTGCTTTTTACGTGCTATTTTGGGTCTACCGCTTTGTGTTCCTCAGGTACTCCTGAGGGCTGAAGCAGCTGTGACATCTATTAGAGCCCTGGCTTGAAATTTTGGCTCAAAGTGGCAGTTTCCCCTTTACCATCATCATCGCTCCGGTCTTTTATCCCAAGTTCTAGTATTAGTGACTCTTGGAGCACCTCTGTGGAACTAGAACTGTCTAGACTGGGGTTTTCTAAAGAGGCTCTTCTTCCACTCAGTTATAAGGGGGCTGCATTATTGATTAAAAGACGAGTGCTTGAACAGGAGCAACAGAGGGAGCATGCTGCCCTGGTTTCACAAAGAATAGCCCCGGATTATATTTATCTCTCTTCCATAACTTGTCTTCCCCAATATATTATGCAGTGGCCAGAATGGCCCTATAAAAAGGCTTTGGCCCTGATGCGCTGCGGCATATTCCCATCTGCACTTCTGAAAGGCAGATTTCAGAGGATCCCAAGGGAAGAGAGGATTTGCCCCCAATGTGATCTGCTTGTTACTGAAACAGTTAAACATATGCTCCTAGAATGCGCAACGTTTAGCACCTTAAAGACCAAATATATTGGAGCTTTTGTTAGGCTAGCTCCTAGTAGTTGGAGTGATGATTTCTTGGTATACCATCTTCTTGATGACTCTGATTCCCCTCGTTCAAGAGCAGTTGCTGCCTTTTGTGCATGTATGGTTTATCATAAGCAAAGAATTGATTTTCCTCCTGCCTAAATCGCTAAACCGTGGTTGCCTGAATGCGCAAGTTGTTTTAGTTCATTTTGCACCTTTTTGTTGATCCTTGTTTGGTAATTTTTACTGTATATGGCTTCTCTCTGTTATCTTATTACTTATTCTCTTCGGGGCTGTTAAGCGCTGCAAGTGCGGATTCCCTTTACGTTTTGTTTCATCTTTGTATGTTGTCTGGTTTTCCAAATCTAGGGCGTTTTACTAATGTTCAAGGGAATCCTAATTCAGAATAGGGATTAAACATTACTATTATAACCCCCGAGAAGACTAACGTGTTTGTGACCTTTAAGGATGTATATATGTTTACATGGAACTTTTTGTACTATAGTGTTCTTTTTACTTTTGCTACTGTGTTAGCAATTTTGTTTTGTTTTTTGCCTATGTTTATATGCATTAACATTTGTAATGGCCAAACAATAAAAGTATATCTATCTATCCTATCCGATTGCCTATGCCTACTCCTTTTTTAGACCTTCAGCCTTGGCACTGATGTCTCGAGGGTCCCTAGCCCCTTGTCTTCCAGGGTTCTCCTTCCTGCTCTCCCTAGCAGCTGGCCCTTTCTCTCTAGGGCCTGGAGGTTAGGCTTCCTCCTTGCCACAATACTCCTTTTCTCCACCTTGGGATTTCGAGGCTTACTTTCTACTTCAGCACATGGGTCCCTTTGCCCCACTGGGTTTACCACCTACACCCCACTTTAGCTAGGCCAGCACCTCCTCTCCTTGGGGATTTGGTCTACTCTGATTTTAACCCTGCTCTGTCCCTTGGGCTCCACTGCCCTGGGTAATCCTCGTTGCCTTGGGCCCCCTGCCCAGGCACCTGGCTCCCTAGATGGTCATGTAGCCCGGCCCCTCCATTGGGGACTAAACCGGCTACCGTTCTCTGCTCCCCTCTGGGATCGCTTGCCTTCCACACTGGGCCCACACCCTCAGTCAAGCCCTTAGCATGCTAGTGAAACTTGCTGGCTTCAACAGTGGGCTCTTCTAAGGCCCTACCTTGACCAGTGTTGGTACCCTGCCCAAACCTCCTTACCTCCGAGCTTCAGGATGGCCACCAGCTGTTCTACCCTTGGCCTGCTCCCAGCAGGCACAAGAGGCTGCCCCACCTTCAGCTAGAGGCCTCCCAGGTTGCTTGCTCTCCTTAGCAGCTCCTGGTGTTCTAAAGACCTTCCTTGCTGGTCTAAGGCCCTGCCCCTCAAGGCCTTCCTGACACCCCCCACCCCTCTTTGCCTTTTCCCTCAGACAGGGTTGGGACTTCCTCCTACCTCCCCATCAGGGTAGCTCTAGCCAGCTTTAGAGCACTTTATCCTGCTGCCATCAAGATAACACTCTTCGCTGGGGCTGGGCTAACACCCTCTATAAAGCCCCAGCTCAAATCATGTGACCCACCCACATCTGATCACATGATCCCTACTCCCTTGGACACTGGGTTAACATTCTACTCCCTTGGACACTGGGACACTCAGGCTAGGCGAACAAGTGGGGAAGCAAGTGCTCTGGTGCTGTGGGCCCGCTCCTGCAACTTCTTGCCCACAATACTTCACTGCATGGGTCCCTGACAATAGAGGGGTCCTGTAGAGTTGCTTTTAGGACAGGAGCAATAATTCTGCATATCAAGATGTTTTCAGCAGGGCTAGATCCAGGCAAGTGCAGACTGTGCAACTGCACAGGATCCCATGTGTTCGGGGGAAGCGGTAGGGGTCCCTATATATGTGGTCCGTGAATAAACTTGAAATGAAAAAATGAATGTGGGGAACTCTGGCATCCCTTCCTTTCAACGAAGATGCAAGACCTGGCTGTTCCACCAAGCATTTGGTGAGGGAGATGGGTGGGTGGGATGGGTTAGGGTGGTGGGGGCTGATTAATCCCCACAGTTTTAGTTGAATTTTAATGTAGTGTTTTTATCTACTTTTACTAGTGTATTTTTGTATTCTGTGTTTTTATTGTTAGTTGCCTCGAGCTGCTGGGAGCAGAAGAGGCAGGATATAAATATTTTAATAAATAAAATACAGGCCCACAGAACCTCCGTCATGGGGAGTCCCAGCCTGTGAAAAGCTCATGGCTATTCAGGAGAGATTCCCACAACACATGGAGCCTATGAATAAGTTAGAAATAACGTGTGTAACATAGGGGCCTGTAGCGCCTAGGATGTAGGGAACGCTAGCCTTTGAAGTGGATGTTATGTTTAATTGAGCATAAAATGAATTATGGTAGCAAAGGAACAATACCTTTAACTAGGAGTCAGCAGCAGGCCATTCAGTGGCAGCTAGTGGACTTTTAGGTTGGTGGGGCAGTAAGCAGGGCCACATGGGAGGTCACCCAGGGTCAGGGCTACCCTTAAAATTTCACCCATTACTATGGAATACACAATGATTGAGTTAACCCCACAGGGAATACTGATCTAAAGACAACACCATCTTGAGGGCATGCATTTTGCTCACTATTGCAGAGCTCTGTGAGCAAATCAAAAAGGGGAAACCAGCACACAGCATCAACCCCCCAAAGGTAGGCCAGGGAGTAGAAAAGAAAAAAGGCAGGTCAAGAGTTCAAACCTATTGTAGGTTAGATGACGTGTGTGTGTGTGTGTGTGTGTGTGTGTGTGTGTGTGAGAGAGAGAGAGAGAGAGAAAGAGAGAGATTTCTTTCACTTTCAATATAAGTCAGAGAATCCACACAGAAGAGAAACCTTACACGTGCCTTGACTGGGAAATGCTACACAGCCAGCTCAGCCCTCATTACACACCAGAGAATCCATCATGCAGGGGACATGCCCTATAAATGTCCAACTGTGGAGAAAACATCAGTGTGAACCTGAATCTTGGTATGCATGAAAGAACCCAAACATTCCCACCCCCACCTCAGCTGCAGTTGGGCGAAAGGAGGACAGGAATGGTAGAGTTCACTTCTGAGGAGGCATGCGGCGGAATACTTTAGGAAAGAGCATTGTAGATTACAGCCACATTGATGATGCCATACCTAATTCCTACCCCAGACAAATCCCTCTCATCCCTGCTCTTCCTCCTATTTTCCCTATGAACAGAGACCATTCCCTCATTTCTCCCACTCTTTACACATGCTGTTCCAAAGTGAAACTTCAAGGTTTAACACAGGGACTGCTTGTCTACAAGGGCAGGGCTGATTGGCAACTCTGCAGCAGGCAGAATAAAAAGATTCTGGATGCAGAAGTCTGGGCCAGTCCCCCAAACCAGCAGAACTACAAATAGAGGGGAAATCTCTTAGTTAAGGTACTATTCAAATAGCCATTTTGGTGTCTGGAAAATACGAGCAATTGGAGGCCAGAATCCTGGGGCACACTAAAATGGATGACATGGAATGCCCATTGGAAACAATGAAGGAGATATGAATGCCAACTGGCACCAATGGAGATGTGTGAACAACAATATGCTTTAAAGAGCTGTTAAGTAATACAATGAGCTCCTCTCTAATAGGGAACAGGAGTGGCTGCAAGTGTGGAATGACAAAAAAGGTGCTGGGGTAGGGGTGGAATAATAGGGAGAAGGACTGTAGGGAGTGGATTGAGTGACAGAGGGTGAAAACAGACATGACACTAACCACCCTTTAACCACCCTTGGTGGTTATTTATGCATGTTGCAGGGCTGTATTGGTGCCCTATGGAGCCCTGCAACATGCATAAATAACCACCAAGGGTGGTTAGAGGGTGGTTAGCGTCATGTCTGTTTTCACCCAGACTGAGTGAATTAAAAGAGGCCAAAAAAGTGGCTGGAATGAACAGGGATTAGGTGGAATGACAAGGAGGAGGCTACAGGGATTGGGTGCAATAGCAACAGACTGGGTGGAATGATAGGACTGCCGCCCCCCCCCCCCAGTCTCCTCTTCATCCCTCCTAATAATTTATTTCACCCAGTACCTTGTCATTCTACTAGTCCCTTCCTGCTGCATCCAATCCCTGTAGCTTCCTCCATGTCATTCCAACTATTCTCCTTAGCATTCCACTCAGTCTGCCTGGTGCCTTCCTGATCATTCCACACCTCCTTGCTCCTCCACTCCCAAAGGCAATTTTTAGATGAGACAGTACCATGCAAGTCCACCCAGTGGACACGTGTGCTACTGCCCATTTAAAAGTAGGGGTGGGTGGGTGTGCGCTCCCATGACTGACGCACCTCCATCCATTTCCCCGCATGGAGTGCCAGCAGAAAAGCCAGACCGCTCCATGTGGGGGCATGAGTGGCCAGCAGGTGAATGGGGGCACACACCAAGCACACACCCATCTGCTGCCGTCTAAACCCTCCCCCCATCCACTGGAAGTGCATGTGTGCTCAGTCAAGTGTACATGGACCCACTCCCCACAGCATCTGTCTAAAAATGGCCAAAGATGCATGTATCAGGGAGCAGTCCTGTGTGGCTGCTGACCCTTTATTTATTTTTATTTATTTATTTAAAATTTATATCTCGCCCCTCCTGCCCACAGGGCAGCTCGGGGCGGTGAACAACATTCAATAAAAAAATTTTTTAACACAATGTAAAGAATTTAAAATACAATACTTGGGGAAACCCCGCCCCCACCCCCCACCCTCGCCAAAAGCCTGATGGAACAGCCAGGTCTTACATACACGCCGAAACAGCAGAAGCCAACTGAGCCTCCTCCAGGAGCAAATTCCACAGCACAGGGGCGGCCACCGACAAAGATCTAACATCGGTGGCCACCCGCCTCGCCCGGGGAACCTCCAAAAAGGCTCCCACGGACGATCTCAAGGGTCGCACGGGCACATGGGGAGTGAGACGGTCCCGCAGGTAAGTAGGGTCCAGGCTGCGAAGGGCTTTAAAGATTAAAACCAGCACCTTGAACCTGGCTCGGTGCTTTATAGGCAGCCAGTGCAGAGCCCCGAGCACTGGTGTCATGTGCTCCCTGCCACCCACCCCCGTAAGGAGACGGGCCACGGCATTCTGGACCAGCTGCAGCCTCTGAACCAGCTTCTCGGGCAGGATCATGTAGAGAGCATTGCAGTAATCCAGCCTCGAGGTGATGAAGGCATGGATGACAGTGGTGAGGTCAGAGTCTGAGAGATACGGCCGAAGCCGCCGGACAAGATGTAACTGCCAAAACGCGCTCCCCACCACGGCCACAGCCTGAGATTCCAGGCTGAGCTGCGAATCGAGCACACCCAGACTCCGCACTTGAGAGACCATGGGAGGGCGAACCCCCCCAACAAGAGGGGATTCAATCACCCCCAGGTCCCCCAAGCCCTCGCCCACCAATATCACCTCTGTCTTGTCAGGATTCAATTGCAGATGGCTCGACCTCATCCAAGCCCCCACAGCTGACAGGCACTGGGAAAATAAGGAGACTGCATGGCCTGGGTCAATGGAAAAAGAGAGGTAGAGCTGACTGTCATCAGCATACTGATGACACTGCATGCCCTGAAACCCCCTCACGATCTCCCCTAACGGCTGCATATAGATATTAAACAAGAGGGGGCTGAGGGCGCCAGCCAGTGGTCTGTGCACATGGGCATGGGGACGCCAGCCCATGCCAAGAAACCTGCCTAAGGAAGACACAGGCTGAGAAACACTGAGACAGAGTGGGCAGGACACTGGCCCCTTTAAGGCTCAGGCTTAAGGAAGCCTGGCCATGCCCACTCTGCCTGTATAGGAGACTGCAGGACAGAGAGAAGGCAGTCTCTGCCTGGGAGCTGAAGGGCAACATCTCCGCTGAAGAAGCCAAGAAGCTGTCTGGCTACTCTATGCTCTCCAGGGTTCTGAAGCCAGGAGAACCAGAGAAAGACCAGAGTGGGCCCAGGTACTGGGGAAGGCTCGGCCCAGGAGGGAGCCTCCCGCCTGGGGAAGGCGTATTGTGAATCAAGGGCCTATGGGACTGGCTGTTATGGACTTTGGGGTGTTGATGCTATAGTGTTGTTCCTGTACCTGTGGAGAGACTGACCTGGGCCTGCAGGGTGGAGGTGGATGAGCCAGCAGCCCAGGGATATTAAGGAAGTGGATAAAGAGACTGTTGACTTGATTCCACTGTGGAGTGTTGATTCCAAGGGTAAGAGACAGCCTGGTTGAGGGCTGAAGGCGCATGGTAGTGGGGTATGCTAATAGCCCAGTGCCCCCATATGGCCCTGGGAAGACCCCCGGCTACAATGTAGCTCCACTGTATTTCTTCACAGCAACTTCAACCCTATTGTCACTCATAGATCCCATTATTTCCAACTGGCATTCCGGTTGCCTTCACTGCTTCCCATAGGCATTTCACATCATTAATTTCAATATGTGCCCAGAAATTCTTCAGTGTCCTTCCTATGAGCTCAGAGACCAAGGAACAAGAAAAAGCTTTGAAAATTCCTAAAATCCCAAGATTCCCAGTAACATCAGCTCACTCAGGGAGTGAAGGACAAAACTGGAAGGGCTACCAGAATTTTCCCCTTTCCGAGACACTATAGAACTACACAAGGCTGCATGAAAAACAAGCTTTCATACTGAAGTAGAAAAACTGAACAAATCAGAAAATAAATCCTATTGAAAAACTTTGTAATTTTCCCTGCATTTTTCTCCCTGCACTCAAGTGAATCAAGAAACTGGCCCAACTAATTTAAACCAGATTCAAAGTTCAATAAAAAGTTTTTCTAAGCATCCCACCACTCAGGGAGAGGGGACAAAATAAAACAGGCTACCACAACAAAAAAAGAGCACTACTATTTTTCTCGTTCAGACCACCTGCGGCAGCGGCTGGCCCCGTGCAGATTTTGGTTCCGGGAGAAACGGCGAGAGCCAAACTCTGCATGGAGTTCGGCCAGTGTGAAAGCCCCACTGCGCAGTTTTGCCGGAGATTACCCAAAAGAGTACAGAGGTGGATTTCCCTGCTCTGTACTCTTCCGGGTGATCTCCAGCAAAGTCACATGGGGGCTTTCACTCCAGCCAAACTCTGTGCAGATTGTGGCTTGCGGGAGCCAAAATCTGCACGTCGCTACAGGTGTGAATGGGGTCTCAGAAACACTATAAAACCACACAAAGCTACAAACCAAAATACCAACAACCAGTGTACTGAAATACTGACAATCAGTATACGGAGATACCAGATTTTCCCCAAATCCCAAGAATTCCAGGAGGAAATCAGGGACAAAACAGGGGTTACAGTATACTGGCTGTCAGTCAGTATTTCAGGTACCCAATCAAAAAACAGTTTGGGTACTGAAAAGTACCCTAAATATTTTGTTTGATTCAGGTACCAGAGATTCAGCAGGTCTATAAGAACCCGCAAAAATGCATTTCAGCTTCAGTTAGCAAATAAATCCTTTGAAAAAGAAGAACTGAAATCCTTTCAATATTCCAGATAATATTCCAATCAATTTAATCATCATTCAACGTTCAACAAAAAAGTTTTTCAAGCATCCGATCACTCGGGGAGGGAGGAAAATAAAAAAGTGTTTAGGTGGTTTATAAAGGCAAGGTGGGAGGAATGAAGATGTCCATCTGGGGGAGGGGAGCGAGTTCCCCTGCCACAGCAAAGGGCCAATTGCCAACCAACATAAGACAAAATGGCAGAATCCCCAAACAGCAGGTGGTTTCCAAGAACAGATAGGCAGCAGGGTGAGGTTCCAGGAGCAGGTATTGGATTGCAAGAAGCTCTTACAGGAATCGGCTGAGGTGCACAAGGCTCTCCTCCCTCAGCACAGGAAGAATCCATGGATCACGAGCCTCAGACCAGGGGCCAAATGCAGCCTGTGGCTAGTTTTTATCTGGCCCTTTTCCAGTTCCTGAATCCAGCCCCTAGATCCATTTCCTACCCCCAACCACTGAAGTGTGACCTCAGGGTAACAGAGCAGAGATGGGGGAATGCACACTGTAAGGCCCTGTGGGTCTCAAATCCCCAACCCCTGGGGTTTGGGGGTGCTGCCTCAGCCTCTGGCACTACTCCCTAGACCGGACCTCAACCATGTTTGTCTTCCCTATGGTTCTTTCAGCATTTCTCCAGTCCTTGTCTGAACCACACCCTTCCCAGGTATTTCCCCTGTATTCCAGCCCAGCCTCCCAACTTCCTGATTGGGTACCAGCTCGCATAAAAGGCATACTGGTACCAGCAAGAAGTTGGACAGAGCAACAGAGCAGGAGGTTGGACAGAGTTTGGTGTAAGGTGTCATCAATATGCCAATGACACCCAATTATCTCTCTCTTTTTCATCAAACCCAGGTCCGGTAGTCTCGGTGCTTACCTGTTATCTGTTGGCTGTGGGGGACTGGATGAGGGTGAGTCGCCTGAAGTTGAATCCAGACAAGACGGAGATGATAGTTGTGTGGAAAACTGGGGGAGTAATGGCCCACATCATTGATGGGGTCCGTCCTCCCCTGGTATCTCAGGTCTGTAGTCTGGGGGTGCTCCTGGATCCACAGCTCCGCCTAGATGTCTAGCTGGTGGCTGTGGCGAAGGGCGCATTCTGCCAATTACATCTGGTACGACAACTTGGGCCGTATGTCTTGAACTCGGACTTTGCCACAATCATCCGTGCTTATATTACCTCAGATTAGACTACTGTAATGTGCTCTACATTAGGCTACCCTTGGTGACAGTCCAGAGACTGCAGCTGGTGTAGAATACGGCAGCTCGACTCTTTAAGGGGATGAGTCATCGCAAGCACATTACTCCAGTGCTCCGTTCTCTGCACTGGTTGCCAATAGTCTTCCAGGCCCAATTCAAGGTGTTGGTTTTGACATTTAAAGCCCTAAACGGCCTGGGCCCCACCTTTCTGCAGGATCGCCTCACCCTCTGGATTCTGGATCGGCCTCGGCGGTCAGCCAGGGGCGACCTCGTTGAGGTTCCCCGGGTGTCAACCATGAGGAGAGCATTCTTGGTGGCCACTCGACAGCTGTGGAACTCCCTCCCGTTGGAGGTCCACCTGGCTGTAGACCTCCCCTCCTTTTGTAGACAGTGTAAGACCTGGCTGTTTCACCGGGCCTTTGCCGAGGGAGACGGGATAGGTGGGTTGGGTTAGGGTGGGAGTTTTATTGTGGGGTTAATTTTATAAATATGTTTTAAAATGTTGTTAGCTGCCTCGAGCTGCGTGTGTAGGAGGGGGCAGCATATAAATGCAAAAATAAAATAAATAAATAATAAATAAACTCTTCCCACTCCATCTCCCATTTCCTCCCTGCTCCCTTCCACTTCTGCTCCAACTCCTTCAAGTACCTCTTGTTGCTAGCCTACAGTTTCTTGTTCTGGCCCCTTTGCCTATGGTCCTAGCCCTCCGTTTCACATTTTCATGCCCCCAGACCTATGGCTTCCTAGTTCCCTGTTCCCCAATTCTGTTGTTCCCTGTACTCTTCGGGTGTTTTCCCTATGAACCCCAATGAGCTGTATTCTCCCTGAAATTATAGATCTATTAGGGGTTTTGCTCCATGTGACCTGGGAGAATGGGTGAAGCCCCCCCCCCATTTCCTTGTTCTTAGTCCCTGCATTAAGCCTTGTCCTGTTTTCTCCCTGCTGGTCCTGGCCCTACATCCGGACACCCCACATCCGCCTACATCCCAGACGCCCCAAACCCGGGGGCCCTGACACACACAAGGATAGGCAACAGTCAGATCTGTGATCTGGACCCTCCTCTGCCTGAGCTCACTCCTTAAGCACCATCCGGCATCATGGGGGTGGGGGTGCAAACAGCCCAAGGAGGGAGGGGAGAGACAGAGGAAGACGGGGAGGCCATATAAGAAGGGGGAGGAGACAAAAGGAAAGAGAAGAAAAGAGGGGACAGAGGGAGAGAGGGGCCAAAGGAGTGCATAAGGAAGCGGGTGGCAGAGGGTGCCAAAAGAGGGGAGGAAAACAGCCAAATGAGGGGAGCAAGAGGGAGTCTGTACGTAGGAGGAAGGGTCAAATTGGGGGCAGAAGGGAGGCGGGGGGGACAGATAGGAGAACAGGAGTCTAATGTGGGACAGAAAGGAAGGAGGCAGAAAGGGGTGAGGTCCAATTGGGGGCATGGGGAGGGGTCAGAAGGGGGCAAAGAGGGGCAGAAGGGGGAGGGGTCAATCGGGGATAGAAGGAGGAAAGAAGGGTTCAATCGGGCATGGGAAGGGAGACAGAATTGGACAAAGGAAGGCAGAAGGGGAGGGGAGCAGAAGCAGGGGAAGGGTGGAGGGATCCAATTGGGGGCATGGGGGGGGGGACAGAAGGGGGAGTGGTCCAAATCAGGGGCATAGAGAGAAGACAGCAGAGGTCAAACACTCACCGCTCGTAGCTCCAGCTGTTTCTCTGCTGGCTCTGTACTTTCTGGGGAAGGAAGGGGGCAGGGCTTTTAGCTCCCTCCTTTCCCGCTTTGAAATTTCCCTGCTCTGCAATTGGCTGGGGGCACTAACTTCATTGCCCCTCCAGCCACATCACTGATTGACTGGGGGGGGGGCTCTATAGGGGATTGCAGAAAGTCCTCCAGCCCCTCCCCTGTGTTCCACTACACATCCATGATTGGGACACTTCTGCTTTTGCCCTTCCACCCACACATGCACAATAGAGTCCAGGAGAGGCACCTCCTCCTGCTGCTGCTGCCCATAATGAGAGACTGCATGTGTGCAGAAGGCATAGAGCAGCCTTCTGCGCATGCACTGGTGCTCATTACAACAATGCCGGAAGCAGCAATGGCAGCAGTAGAGAGATGGGGAGCCAGGCAGGGCACTGCCCATGCTTGCCATATGGAGAAAGCACTCCTGCAGCTATTATGGTTGATGCCAGTCATGATTAAATGGATGCAACCTGCTCTTCCATCATCCACAGACATGTCCACACCCATACACAGGACACAAACCCAACAGCACAGGGAACATGGATGGCAGAGAAACATTTCTGTCATGAGGACCTTCCACGCCCCAGAAACTAAGTGGAACCTAAGTTAAATGAATTCAGTGGTCCCAGGCAGCTTCTAGAGGCTCCTTCTCTGCAGGGTTTGCTACAGGTGGTGCATTCTATGTACGAGTGGTCCAATCCAGTAATGGCAGCAAATGCTGTAGGTGCACTGGGGTAGGGGTGGCATGTTTAGTGATGAAATAGGCCAAGATAAAGACAGACTGGAAAAAGTGTGGAGAACACTCGGAACTGTAATACAGAGGTTGCTATGGGGAATAATTATGAGGCACTGTCAGAGCAGTTCAGGACTGGGATAATCGGAAGTGCTGTGGGGATGAAGTGAGGGGCACACTGGTAGATCTCTGGGGCACATCCAAAGGCTGGGATTGCAGGGGGTGCTATGTGGATGATGTGGAGGCTGTGGGGCAGAGCCCAGGGCTGGGACTGCAGGACAATGCCCAGGATGGGGGTAGTAGGGATTTCTATGGGGATAGATTGAGCGCACTGGAAGAGCTGTGTAGGCATTTTCAGGGTATCTTCTGAGCGGGGATTCCTTTCTTTATGGGAACATCAAGCATTCATGTTCATCTGGCTTTTTTGAGCCTGCTACTGAAATGAGCTATGGGAACGCTTGTTTGAGGTGTGATATAGGGTAGGAGGGAGGAGAAGAAGGTTCCTCCATTCTGCTCTGGATGGAGAGTAAATAATATCCCCGCTTCCAAAATATTGGTTTCATGGGAATTCTGTCTGTGTTTTTGTGCCTTTTTGATCTCTCACTCTACAATAGCCTAACTCCCTTCATCAGCTATTTTCTTAGAAAAAAAGGCAAAAGTGCTTTCAGATACATAAAAGCACTCATGCGGAGGGGTAATGTAAGGTTTTTAAAAGAAAGAGGAGGGAAACAAATTTACTGCTTTCTCGGCTAGTGCCTTACATGAGGGGACAAAACCCCACACCAATCCAGAAATTCAGACTCTGATCCTCTTGGTAGAACCAGATCTCTGGGACCGTGGCCCAAATCTGGCTGTGAGAGGCCAAGTGCTGATCACCCTCAACCCATTACAACACTAACAGGCTGAGGCCAAGGGTCACTGTTCCCCCAATAGCTGCCTTGTTCCAGTGTCAGACTGTCTATGGCCAAGGGTAACTACCCTGTTCCCACAGTGTCAAACATCTGTGGTCAGGGCAGGGAAGCTTTCCACACATCCAGGCCCCCACTAAAAACCATGTGACGGAGGATGGCTCCATGGCCCCAGTGTCAGACTGGCTGTGAGTAGCAGTTTCCAACCAATTTTTTGACAGACTTCCCACCTCTTTCCTCACTAGTCCGTGCATTTCCCTGTTAACCAAGATAACAGAGAAATGGGAGAAACCTGTCAAATCCCCATTAAGCGCAGAGGAATCCTGACAGCACCAGCCTCCACTTTTCTCTATTAAAAATAGGTATTGTCAGCCCTAATCAATATTGCAAATCCTGAGTCACCCACCCTACGCCCTTGTCCATTCCTGATTACCAAATAACAGAGGGGGCGGGAGAAGTGTCATGAACCCACAAGCAGGTCCAAATATTCAGGGGATCTGGGTGTAAATGAAGTTCCTTTGTGCTCAGTCGGGCTGAGTGCTTAGGTCATGGGATAGCAAAGCATTACAGCCTGTGGGTGATCCCATTGTATTAAGCACGTTTCAGAACTTTGCTGGATTGGAGTGTTAAAGCTCACCACATGGCAGCATCGAGACCTCAATACTTGTCTACTCCAGCAACTTTTCTACCTGCTTTCAGCCATAAATCAAGCCATGCCAGTGCAAAACCCTACGCAAATAGGCAAACACCACAACTTGCCAAGGTAAGCCTTGCCTGGTATCCATTGTTCATAGTAGTTTGCTCTGTACTGCGCACCACTGGCTGGAATCAGGGTAAGAGTTAGCGTAGCCTAGAAGAGACGGTGTTGGATTTAGTTAGAGAGACCAGGGTTCAAATCCTGTCTTAGCCATGAATTCACTGGGTGCATGTGCTCACTTGGGCAAACCACTATCCTTCAGACTCACATCTGCAAAATGGGATTAATAATAGCCTGCCTCACAGGGTTGTTATGAGGGTTAAACTTAATAAAGATAGTAATGCACTTTTAACAGTGAAATCACTATAGAAATGAAGAAAATAATAATACTAATCTCCAGAACAAACACAACCTCATTCTGTGCTGGGTAAATCCAAGGTGACATGCCAAGAAATCAAAGATAATGTTAACATAATGAATGTCTTGTTATCACAGGCAATGCATAAGGACTGGTATAGACTTTCAACAGAATGAGCATATATCCATTATCAAGGATAATCTAGGTATGGCAAATCCTGCACCAAGCAGGGACTGGACTGGAGGACCCTCGCAGTCACTTTCAGCCCTATGATTCTACGATTCTAGCTCTGTCCCTCTGTTTTCAATGCACACATGCAACACAGTTAAAGGGACCTGGAAGAGCATTGGGAGGTGTATGGAGCACGCAAAAATGCTTAAAGGTCTTTTAGGCCCGTGCTCCTTCCTCCCAGCTCCAAGCATAAGAAGGGAGTACCTGGGACCCTGCCCCAGATAAGTCACACCAGTGTGAAACTGGTGTGAGAACAGCCAGGCTTCACATGCAGTCAGTAGCTGCCAGAAATCAGCTGAGTTACTTGGTGCAAGCCAGGTATAATGGAGGGGGGAATCAGACCCCACTTGTCTTTGTCAAGAATAGACTGAAGATCATTAAAGAACAGGCTTTATCTTGGGAATTTCCATTTCAGTCTCCTGCAGTGTTGCAAAGCGCGGAGGAGACACTGGGCTTCTGAAACCTTTTCCCACACAGAATGGTGGGGTCGCATTTTCCATCAAGGGATCATTAAGCCTTCCTTCCTCTCCACTCCTCCCCTCAACTCCTAAACCACAAAGGCAGTTCAACTCCACGCGTCTCCCATTACCAACAGTTTACAAGCTAATGCAGCGTTTTCTTTAATAACAGTTGAAGGCACCAATTTAACCGAATCAATTTCAGATTGAGGAGAATTAGACAAAGACGGCAATTTCGCATTATCCCCCCAGTGGAGGTGTGCAAGGATGGAATTCTTGAACTTAAACCATCAATTTCAGCCTCAGCACGATTAACTAGAGCAGCGATAGCTACAGAAATGGTTCAACGTGAGCAGAAGTAGCAGTAGCAGCAGCAGACACAGCTAGATCTCTAGTGGGGTAATTTCAAGTGTGGATCTGGAGTCAAGGAGACCTGGGGCTGTGTGCCACGCACCAGGTCATCCCAACAATGAGCAATCATCAGCAACCCAGAGGCCTCCATAACGCCTCTAGAGGAGACTGTAGCTGTACTTTTTAGAGTCATGACCCCTTCAAATCAATACAAAGCCAGGAGCTCCTCACAAACCTAGCTTCCCTTAACATCAGCCCAGAGGAACTTAAAACAAACTTCTTGTAAGAGCCTGGGTGCCCCAGTCAACATCTACAAGTAGTTGCTGCTGTTTAACTGCAAGCCTGTTGTAGGGTCAGGAAACCTTCCACAGCCACCAAAGGCCAATTAAGGAATTAACTGCAACTCCACTGCCCTACTTGTTTTATCTGCCCAGATGCAGCCTGTCATGGGGGGATTCTAAATTAATCCAGATCTTCACCTCTCTGGTATGTGTAGCAATGTGGTTAGGTGGTTCTGGGCACTGCGTAATACTTAGCTGTCACAAGGGATGTAGGGACCTCAAATCAGGATTACTCTGATTGGTTGGGATGCTGAATCAGTTTCCAGCACCCCCCAAGGAGGAAAGATCTAACATGGTCCTTTCCATTTGGCTCTACACAAAGAGAGATTTCAAATAGGTGGCTTGGAGCAGTACAGTGAACTGGCCTTTCTCTGAAGACACTCCTATTATTCTATATTCATTTTTAAACCCTAAATTTCTAGTTATTTTGGCTGTGGAGAGACTCAACATTGTGACCTGAATCTAACCAGCCCCAAGATTTCTGTCCGAGTCTTCAAAGAGCCTGGCCCTCAGAGAGGAGTCAGCTTCTTCACTTGTTTCATGGAGGGGGTAACTCAGATGCCAAGTGATGACAACTGAGAGGTCAACTTTGTTAACTATGTAAATCCTCATGCAAGAGACGGGGAGGGGTGCTTAATTTTGCACCCCAAGTAGGTGGCATTTGGGAGCTATCATCATTTGTTTGTTTGACCCACAGGGAGAAGATTCAAATTATGCCAAAAAGTGGCAAATGCAAGGATTTGGGGCCTACTGTAGGATCACACATATTATCATTAAATTAGATCATACAACAGGGGTGGGCAAAGTTTCCTAATCCTGAATGCTGCATCCATTTACTACAATGGGGCCAAAGATCCCCATGACATTCTAGAGCCACAGTTTACCCACTTCTGTCATATAGTAGCTGCCCTGAGCCTCTATGGGAAGAGCAGCGTATAAATCTGAATAAATAAATAAATAAATAAATAAATAATCATCATCACTGAATATTCACACCACTGATTCTTCTCAAGCTGTGGCCCATGGATCAGTGGGGTAGAGGCTTGCGACACAACATGAGACTGACAGAAGCTGACTGGTCCTGTCAGGCCCAGATCAGATCAGACACTCTGTCTGCCTGAGCCAGAGCCCCCAGCTGCAGGAGGCTCCACCCTCCACAGAATTATATGACATCACCACGCTCCATAGGGGCATGGCCACCATAAGCTGCTTTTATACGAGCGGGGTCGCAGTCACATTTTTCAAAATCCTGCAAGGCCGGCATTATACATAAGAATGGACGCAATCATGCGCATTCAAGGCAGTCGCGCGTTGTTTGCTGACTGCGAACTAAATACCTCGATGTGCGAGGTATTTAGTTTGCAGTCAGCAACTGTGTGACTGCCTTGAATGCACGTGATCGCGTCCATCGTCACGTTTTGAAAAATCGCGCGAGCAGGTCACGCAACTACAACCTGCTCGTATAAAAGCACCCTAAGAAGGGGGCAAAGAATGCCTTAACTCTGCCCTTTTTCTGATGTAGTCACATTGGCAGTAGTGGAGCAAAGAGGCTGTCATGGCCTTTACTGACACTGTCATGATGTTCCATATGAGAAAGTGGACAGAAAACTACCCCCCTTTCCAACCTGGCTGCCTCTGCTGTCCCCGGGAGCACTGATTCCTCTGTGTTCCTAGAGGTGCTCCTGGCTGACTCAGAGAAATCAGGGTTTCCCCCATAGCCTGGAGGCTCTGGATCAAAACTCAGAGTTTTGGAGTGTATCCCAGGAGAGTGATAAATATAATATCGCTGATTCCAGCCCTGCCTCTCTGCACTCTCATCTCCCACCTCATTCCTGACCCAGCCCACCTCTGCCCACGCTCCGGTTTCTCAGCCAGCCCACTCCTTGTGTCTCCTTCAGACTAATCTCCTGGTTCTGACCTTTCAGCACTGGTTTGTTGTTTGATTGCACTTCATGATTCAGGACTGTTCTTAGGCCTCTGATTTCCCAGCTCTGATTCAGCTCTTCCCAGACCTCCAATTGCACCTGCTACCTCAGCCCTGACCCTACAAGGAATTAGCCTGCCCACCAACTTCCCAGTTGCCTAACAGGTGGTGCCTCCCCCAGTTTGGGAGCCTTACTCAGCCAAAGCCCAGTGTAGACTGTAGGCAAACAGCCCACCTGGCATGACCTCAATCCAACAACCTAGAGTAGAAACAGAAATCTGGCAGAATACCAACTCTGACAGATCCACCTAGTCCGATCAGGGTCTGACAGAATGAAGACTGGCCATGATCTGGTCCCTGTTCCATCAGCCCCTAACTGAGTGCAACACTATATTGTGCATACCAAGCCATAGCAGAAAATAGTCAGTTTACTGCATATGTGCAAAATGGCACTGAGTTCAGTTAGGGGCCGATCCAGATCAGTGTCCTGAGATCTGACATGGCAGAAAATCCACACTGGAACTGCGGACTGTTAACTATCCATATCCGCAACACAGATAATACATTTGGATACAGGAGGACAGATTAGTTTCAGGCCTAGGGGCTACAGTGCCCTAGGAATGTACCTTCCCAAACACATCCCTGCTGCACATAGACCCTACTCACTGTGCAATTAGTCCTCCCTACTCCTCTCTCCTTGTGACACATCACATCAGACCTAAATTATCTTACGCCTTCAGAAGCTGGAGTGGGGGGGGGGGGGGGGAGGCACATACCCGATATGGCTTTAGGAGCAACTAATGCCTAAACATAATTAATAATTTCATGCCTTATCTTATGCAAACCTCTGGTTCACAGACAAGATGGAATTGATTTAATTAGAATTTCCATCATCAAGCCATTTGGATCAGAGCTTTTAATTAGGGTGTCATAACAAACTGTAGGGGTTGCCGGAACAAGGTTTTTAAATTGATGCTTGCTGGCTTTTAAAATCAGTGCTGTGAGGTAGGGTATTCCCTCCCTTGGCAATACCCACCACATTGCCCCCTCCCTACAAGATGTGTATATAGAGACATGCGGGGGAAGGGGGGAGATCACCAGACTGACAGCAAAGGCCAACTCTGCAGTGGCTTTTAGATAACTTCCATTCACTAAACAGAAGATTGTTCTTGCATCCCCCACATAAACGTCTGCGTTCCAGCATATGATATATCCAGTGACATTATATATCATAGATTCATAGGGTAGGGAGGGATCTCAAAGATCATGTAGCCCAATCCTCTGCTCCAGGGCAAAATGCCATGTACCTACAGCACTGCAGACAGATGCTTGGCCAGATTGTTCTTGAAAACTTCTGAAGGAGGAGATTCCACAACCTCCTTAGGCAACTGATTCCATTGCTCAACAATTCTTACAGTTTGGAAGTTTTTCCTAATATTTAACTGAAATCTACCTTGCAGTTATTTTAGCCCATTCCCTCTAGGTCTCTCTTCTGCAACAGTACAGAACAACTGTTTACCATCTTTTTTTGTGGCAATATTTTAGATAAAAACATAAGTGCCATACCAGGTCAAGCCAATGATACATCAAACCCAACATCCTGTGTCCGACATTGGCCACTCTTGGTCACTTCAGGGAAGTACTCAACTTGAAAACATGACACACTTTGACTGCTTTTAGGTGTGTGTGGCGCACACGCAGCATAATTTCACACCACATGTAAAAATCCCACGGGCGGGGTTTAGACATGACATTTTGTGCATTATAGCCGGTCGCACATTCTTTTAAAACTTGATATTGAGGTATTTAGTTCATGGTTTTAAAAGAATGCACGACCAGCTACAATGCGTGAAATGTTGCATCTAAACCCCACTCACGGAACTTTTACACATGGTGTGATTTCATGTTGCGTGTGCACCGTGCAAATCTAAAAGCAGCCTTAGTCTTCTTTTCTCTAGGCTAAGCTTTCCCAATTCCCACAGCCTTCCCTCGTATGACTTGTATTCCAACCCTTTTATCATTGCCATTGTCCTCCTCTGAATTCTGTCCAGTTTGTTGACATCCCTCTTGAAGTGCAGTACCCAAAATTAGACTTAATACTGCATGATTACTTTCCATGTTTTGAATAACTCACTATCTCTACTCCCAATGCCCCTAGTGGCTATTAGGGTTTGTTGGTGCAAAAAGGCAATGCCATCTGGAGCTGTTTCGCCAACACCCCTTCTCATCGCCTGTCGTACCGGCTCACGACTCCCACTTGCTTCACGCAGCATCTGGAATTGATCCCTCGGTAGTGGCTTGGTCAGTCCATCTGCCACCATTTCTTCAGTTGGGCAATACTTCAACTCAATTAGCCCTTCTCCCTGTGCATTCTCTTTTCTGTACTGGTTGTTGGCTGGCAGAAGCTCATCATCTTCCTTTGCTGCTTTCCTCCATCTTCCAGCTTCATGGGTTGACATCTTTTCAACATCTTTCCATGTGCTGGGTTCTTGCAGCTATACACTTGTGGTGAGGTAAGAGTATCTCAAGGGTGGAACTCCTTTGTTGGACCTCTGTGAGCGCCTGGGTTCTGGCTCAGATTCTGTGAACCCTTCTGAATCTGCTTCTGGTTCTGGTTTACAGATTGGCATTCGGTGCCTGAAGGTCTGCTCACTTGGTTCCTCTTTCATCTGGATCCTTGACTCCAGGTCTGGTAATTCACCTTTGGTTGGCTTTTATCTTTCATCAAAGTACACAACATTGCAAATTTCAATATTACCAGTTTCAACATCAAGAATTCTGTATCCTTTTCCTCCTAATACATATCCACACAAAACTCCTTTCTTGCTTTTGCAATTCAACTTGTTTCTCTTTGCCTTTGGTACATATGCATACACATCACAGCCAAATACTCTGATGTGGTTTAGGCTAGGCTTGTGTCCAAACCACAGTTCAAATGGAGTTTTCTCTTTGGCTTTACTTGGCAATCTGTTCTGCAGATAGCTGGCAGTTATTACTACTTCTCCCCAGAATTTGCTTGGCAAAACTGCATCTTCCAACATGCATCTGGCCATCTCCAGTAGGGATCTATTTTTCCTTTCTGAAACACTGTTCTGCTCAGGAGAATATGGGACTGTAGTCTCATGTTCAATTCCCTGTTCTCTCAGAAAAGCTTTCATTTCAATTGATATGTATTCACCTCCATTGTCTGACCTTAGTCTCTGAGGCTTTCTTCCAAACTTGTTGCTGACCAATGCAACATATTCTTTAAACTTCTCAAATACTTGGATTTTCTCTCTCAAGGTGTAAGCATAGGCAAATCTTGAGAAATCATCAATAAATGAAACTATGTAAAATTTCCTCCAATACTCCTTTCCAGATGACCTGATACATCACTGTGAATCAACACTAGAGGGCGCTGAGACTCTTTCTTCTCTAGCTTGTGAAAGGTTGGCTTCACCCCTTTCGCAGTAACACAGCATTCACATCTTCCTGTATTCTCTTTACACGGTTGCCCCTTAAAGTCTTTAATTAATTCCCCCTTCTCAAGCTGGCAAATTACATTAATATCTCGATGGCCCAATCATCTATGCCAGAGTAAATCACATGATTTGTGGGTGCCACTACTTGCTAAACTTGTATGCTTATTCACACAATCCACTTCAAATAGTCCACTGTCTCTTAGAGTTCCAGACATAATTAAGTCACCTTTTGTGACATAGCAATGATCATCCATGAATTCAAACTTGCATTCTTTCTTAACTCCATACTTTACAGAGATTAAGTTATTCTTTAATGAAGGCACATACAAAGTATCTTGTATTATAACTTGCACAATCTCTCCATCAGGGAGTTTTTAAAAGATTTTAGCTGTTCCTTTGCCTTGTGAAAACACTTCCCTTCCATCTGCTAAGGAAATAGGAACAGAGTAGACCATTTCAATTTCTGAGAATAATTCTACATCCTTGAAGAGATTTTCAGAAGCACCAGAATCAATATAAAAGACATTTTTATTGATTTCTGACATTGTATTGAAACGTTTGATTTTTCCTTTTGCATTCTCAGTCTTTTCTTCAGAGCTGGCAGGTTCCTGTAGACACTCTGTCTCAGCAGTAATGGGCCCTTTAGGTTTCCCCTTTGACTTGGCCTTTGGACAATTAGCAACTAAATATCTTTCACTGCCACAGATAAAGCACCTTTTCTTGTCCCCTTTCTTTGAGCTAATAGCTGCAATTTGGTCTGTAGAAGTTTGCTTTGTCTCTCTGATAAAATGCTCATTCAGCCTGCTAGAGAGATACTTTAAATCAGTTGTCACATCAGACACTTCTATTGCAGTTTTCAACGTTTCATACGAAGGAGGTAAAGAATTCAAAACGAATGCCACAATCCCATTTTCTCCAAGGTCTATTCCTGAATCTTTCAACCTTTTTGCAAGAGACTGTATTTGGCTTACATGCTCAGTAGGATTCTCATTCTCCCTCAGTCTCATGTTACACAATCTCTGTATTATAAAAACTACTTCGCTTGAGCTTTTACGGTTATAAAGATCTTCCAGCTTCTTCCAGACTTCACTGGCCAATTCCACACCCTCAAAATGAACAAATAGCTTTGGACTTACATACATCCCAAGGATTCTAAGAGCTTTGTCGTTCTGTTTGTCCCAATGGTTTCAATTAGCTCCTGCAGCTGTAGGTCTCTCTATTATCAGCACATTGTAAAGACCTTGACTTTTCAAGCAAGACTTCATGAGTAAATTCCAATCTTTGAAATTCACTCCTTCCAGCTTTGGAATATTGAGGCTCCCTTGAGCTTTCTCCATGCTGCTTCTCTTGTTCCAAAACAAAAACCAGGTACAAAAATAGGCTGTGTTTTTCTCCTTCAAGATTCAATTCGAGTTCCAAAATATCTGTTAGGATTTTCAGGAGGATTCTGGGCCCATAACCCTATGTTGGAATTTTATTAGTGGTCAGAAAAACCAAAAACAGCTTGAATTCTCAGTAGCAACAGCTTAGAAGTAGTCAACACCTTGGAGATTGTTTCTAGATTAAAATAATCTACTTTATTGAGAAATACATTGTGATAGGAAAGGCCTATCCCTAGATCTTACTAGCTAGCTGCCACCAGCATGGTGGCCAGTCATGTTGAAGGTCAGAGAGAAGAGAGGAATGGAGAAAGGTCAGGAAGAAGGAGGAAGTCCAGTAGGAGCTTCCTGGGCACATCCCACCTGAGAGGG
>QEPC01005041.1:2208387-2233889 GCA_003113815.1 Sphenodon punctatus | reverse complement strand
TGCCCATTCTGCATAAAGGGTAGAACTTACCTCTTTTGACCCTGAAGGCTTCCTTAGGTCACGTGTCCTAAGGAAGTCTGGGGGGTGAGTCTCACCGCACGCCGTGAGAATGTTCGAAGCCATCTTGAAGAACCTTGTTTTAGAGGTAGCAACAAGGATCTTCGAGTGACTCCTCCCATCCTCACTCTGGTTGTGTGTGCAGCGCAATTTGTATTTATTTATTTTTTTAAACAGAAGCAGTGCAGCACTGCAGCACCAGGGGCAGGAGGAGGGAGTCCTGGGGGCTAGGGCTAGGAGGGGCATTTCCCCTGATACCCTAGGGGGCACACCACCCCTGGATAAAAAGGGCACATTAGCAAAGGCTACAATCAGTTTATTGGTAGAAGATGACCAGCTAATCCATATAAGAAGTGAGACCACAGCAAGACGCATGTGGATTGCATTGCAAAACTTGCATGAGAGAACTAGCCTGAATAGCAAACTGTTTCTACTGAGGAAACTATACAAAATAAGGCTTGGCAAAGAAAGTGCAATGCTGGAGTATATAAATGCCATGTTGGAAGTAGTGGCACAGCTGTGCAGCATTGGAGAAGATATAAAGGACAGCCATGTGGTAGCCCTACTCCTCTGCAGCCTACCTGAATCTTATAGTGCCCTCATCACTGCCCTGGAGACAAGGCCAGATGCTGAACTGAAGCTGGAATTTGTTAAAAGGTAGACTTGCAGATGAATTCCAGCACAGAAAGGAGAACCTGCAGAATGATCTAAAGCAGGGTAATGAAACTGCACTCAGACAAAGCTCCTAAGAGGGAAACCAGAGTAAGCTTCAGATGCAAAAAGGAGGGACATTTAAAGAAAGACTGCTATATATGGAAAGCAGCATGGCAGAAACTGCCTCCACGAACACCTAAGCAGAGGGCTAAAGTCACAAACAGCAACACAGTCACTCAACAAAGGAGTGGGTGCTTCAGAACACCACAAGACAGCTCATCCCAAAATTGGTGTGTAGACTCCGGGGCAATGAGCCACATGACCAGCAATAAAGGATTCTTCACAGGGCTGGATCTGAGCAGTAAAGAAAGGATCTTCCTTGCAGATGGGAGAAGCATCAACACAGAAGGAATTGGACAAGGATTCCTGTACTAAAACCAGTAACAGGGAGGCACACTGACCATACCCATGAAAGATGTGCTCTATGTGCCCAACTTAGAAGGGGGACTCCTGTCTGTGAGGCGCCTGGCAGCGAGGGGGCTCACCATCTGTTTCCAGGGAGACGAATGTACAATTCAAAGTGAGACAAAAGTACTGGCAAGAGCCACTGCAGATAAGCACCTGTACCGTCTGAGCACAGCAAAAGAACAGGTGAAGCTCACTGTGCACAAGCCACACGATGACTGCATCCACCTGTGGTATAGATGCATGGGACACAGGCACTCAGACAGCATCAAGGACATGCACAGACAGCAGTTGACCAAAGACCTTAAGGTATCAATGTGTCCCGTGAACATTAAATGTGACTGTTGCATCAAAGCCACAAGGGCTACACTTCCTAAGAAGAGTCAGAATAGAGCCGTGAAACCACTTGATCTTGTACACAGCGACATCTGCGGCCCAATGAAGGTTCCCACGCCAGGAGGCAACCGGTATATGGTAACTTTAATTGACAACTATTCAAGGTACACGATCACGTACATCATGAAGAGTAAAGATGAAGTATTCGACAAACTTCAGGACTATGTGACCGTGACGAGCAACAAGTTCCGAGCTGCTTGCAGGAGAGGCGGGGTATAAATATATAGTCCCTATCCGTACGGTGATACTCATACAGATACAGTTCAGACCTTTAAGGGCTTCAGCCACCTGTATATAATAAGCATGTCTGCTCAGGCATAGTTCTTCCTCCGAGCATAACCAAGGCTACTCACAGATTCATCCAGTAACTCCCAGCCTCTTTAGCTGGTCTCTTCTCTCAGTCCCTCCAGGCTAGGAACATTCCCTCTTGTAGCCCACAAGCTCTAGTCTTTATTTCAGGCTTTCCCTTGGCGCTAGAGCTGCCTACCTTTTTCTTCTTTGACTGAGGCAGAGTTTGAGCCTTGCTCAAGCTTTTCACTCTGAGCTGGTCCCACCACACCCAGGGCGTTTATAGACGAGACAAAAAAGGCGGCTGATCCTTTGATCAGCCGCCTTTCTTGCCGCTCGTCTATATGCCTGGGCTGCATTTTAATCCGCGTCGGAGGGGGCAGGCGATCCTGCCCCCTCCGACGCGGATTCCCGGAGTGCCGGCTTTGCGCCGCACTTCCTGGTCCCGTGCGAGAGGGCGCATGCGCAGAAGGGCGCGCATGCGCACTCGCACTCTGCGCCGTGTCTGAACATCAGACACGGCACGGAGAGACGCCGCGGTGGGGAAACACGGCGTTTAGCGATCCCGCTTGTAAGCGGGATCGTCTATAAACGCCCTTAGTCTCACCTGGTCTTTCTAATAGCTCAAGTGATTCATCTTCTTAAAGGGGCCATCACTGGCAGGGACTCTGCCCTGTTACAGACTGATTCAGGGCAGGGACCGGGACATGCCCATTCAGGTGACTGACAACCTCTTAATAATATCCAGCTGAGGCCTGACTCAGAGCAGGGGTCTGTTACCTTCAGGTGCCCTGTAGAAGCTGCCACTGTTTAGAGAGAGGTGGGACTCAAAGCAGGGGTGGAGACCTGCTACCTTCAGGTGCTCTACAGAATCCTAAAGCGAACCAGCTGGGTGTGAGACAGGCTGCTTTTAGACGTGCGCAGCACACACGCAGCATAAAATCCCGCCACGTGTAAAAATTCCGCATGCAGGATTTAGATGCAACATTTGGCGCGTTAAAGCCAGTTGCGCGTTCTTTTAAAGTCACAAATTAAATACCTAAACATCTAAGCATTTAATTTGTGGCTTTAAAAGAACGCACAAAATGCCGTGTCGAAATCCTGCAGGCGGGATTTTTACACACGCCCTGATTTTATGCAGCGTGTGCACCACGCACGTCTAAAAGCAGCCTCAGTCACTGAATCAACTAGGGAGATGCCAGGACTGGGCTAGGTATCCCACAGAGGGAGATGTGGCTATTAGCATTAGGTTAGAGAGATGTAAACTCTGACTGTCGGGAGGGGAGCTGGGCGTGAACAACAGGGAATGGATCACCCCAGTGTGACCTGTCGGGTACTTCTCCCAAGCGAATGACATTGGCCACTGTCGGAGACAGGATGCTGGGCTCAATGAACCATTTGTCTGACCCAGTAATGGCACTTATATCAGTGGCCTGGAGGGAGACTCAGTACCGTGCAAGAACCCCAGGAGTGGTGGGACTGAGTCAGTGACCTCAGAAAGGGAGACACTACAACTGTCAGCTCAGCTGCCTGGCCTAAGACACCATTGCCTAGAGAAGTGGGGCTATTGACTATGAACAGAACTCCTTGGGCAGAGGACTGAGTGAGGCACCATGGGCGGAGGAGATTCAGGGGAAATGGCTACACAGAACTGGATAACACCTCCAAGGACAGCTGGAGTCGGGGTAAACAGAAGTTGAGACACCAAAAAAGTGAGTTTGTGCCTGATCCTACAGTGACTTTGGGCTGGGGCTGGACCACTTTGCCAAAGTGCCATAAAGCACTGTAAGTGTTCTGATAGACGGGTGGGATTGGGGTGGGGGAATTTAAATAAATAAAAGTATTGTAAAAATGTCAAAGGTGCCAAAATGTGCAAAAAAGTGCTGGAAATTTACCGGTAGAAATACTGAAAGCAGTGAATGGGTGAAAAGAATCCCAAACATGAAAAATAGCACAAATATTCTGCGAAGTTCCTGAAAAGATGAGAATTCACGTTGATTTAAGGACAGCCAATTTCATTTCTGCTCTAGTCCAAACAGGTGAGACCTTGTAGCCTAGTGGACAAGGGGTGGGACTTGGATCTCAAAGACCAGGGTTGAAATTCCATCCTAGTCATGAACTCTCTGGGTAACCTTTGGCAGGTCACTATCTGTCAACCTAAGTTCTGCATCTGTAAAATAGGAATAATAATGACTGAACTCATATGGTGGTTGTAAGGATGAACTAGAGAATGTTGTAGAAATGACTGATATCAAAACAACCACATTGTAATTCTTTCTGGGTTCCCACCAGAGACCCCTTCCAGGTGGGTTTCCTGGACATCTAAAAGTCTCCTAAGAATCCAGTAGTCCATTCCATGGGTGGGATTCTTCCCCAGTCAAGCACTGGCTATGTTGCTGTCCCCAGTTGTATAGGATGTGACTACAGGTTCTAATGTGGTTTGCTGGTAAAATATATTGTATCTTACTGCTGGGTGTCAGATGAAAGGCTGGATGTAAGTGGGCATTATTCCTGACCTTGGTGGGGGATTAGCTCTTTTAAGCATGGTGAACTTCCATCTCCGTTTCTTTCCTTTCTCACGAGGAGACATGCTCTGTGGCTATTATCATTACTTTCTTTTCTCTGCTGCTGTAAGGATCCAGGTCTTGAACTGGCTGGTGTCTTTAGGATCCAGTGGCTGGTGCCCCTATACCACCAGGGGACCCAGAAGTATGCCCTTGTTTTGTTCTTGTTAACACCACCCCTCAGGTTGGATGGCCTGACTAGGCTCCCGCCCACAAGGTCCTGATTGATCCCTGCTGAGCTTGCTCGGTATAAGAGGCATGTGACAGGGAACAGGAGGCAGGCAAAGCAAGCAGTGGGGTTTTGTACTGGATTGCTGCTTTCTGTTGCCTGTCTGTAGACACCTGATTTCTGGCTTGTGTTCTCTGTCTCTTTAATCCTCTTTTTGGACTTCTGATTCCTGGCGCCTGACTCCCATGTCCTGCCCCTGAATTCCTGATACCTACTGCCTGCTTTCTGTGTTGGTGTTTCTGTTCTTGCCTGTTCCCCTGTGTCGGACTGCTTTTACAGGCCTGGACTCTGAGTGTGTCTTTGGATGTATCTGTTTGGAATTGCTGCCTGACCTGATCCTGTGGGAACTCTGGTTTGGCTGTGATCCTGCAGCTATTCAGCCCCGACCACTGTGGTCTGACCGCTGCTCACATTCCTAATATTCCCAGGCCATCGCTAAAGGGCCAGATTCTCATCCTAGTTAATGCAGCACAACTATGGAGCAGTAGAAATGTTATGGTCATGGAGCAACATCCCACAGATATTCAGAGGGATCTCATGGTGCTGGAGTGTGGGGCCCAGCCAACCTCAAAGGGCTAATGTACGGGGCTGGGCAAAACATGCCTCCAGAGCTGGTTTCTTGGCTCTGCAAACCCTCCCTGACACACAACAGGCCAGTGCCACAGCAGCAGCCCTGCGAGGAGCTGTGCCACTGACTTCAATGAGCCCAGGGAAGCGTGAGGTAGAGTGAGGCCGTTTTTAGACGAGCACGGCGGAGCCCACGCTTGTTTTCAAAAAAGCCGGCAGCCCGTTCCACATATGGCGCTGCTGCCGAATATGCGCATGTGCGGGCGATGCGTTTCCATTTCCAGCCGCGTATGACCAGCCTTGATCGCTGACCCGGTCAGTTCGCGCCTGGAAATGGATGCGCATCACCCATGCATGTGCGTATTCGGCAGCAGCGTCACGTGTGGAACGGGCTGCCGGCTTTTTTGAGAAACTAGCATGGGCGTCGCCACACAAAATGGCCTGAGAGGAAGGCAAACCAGGTCTCTATCTGCCACCTCCTCATGTGAGCCACTGTAGCCTGATGGCTAAGGATCTGGGAGACCAGGGCTCAAATCCTGCCTTAGCCAAGAGCTCACTGGGTGGCTTTTGGCAATTCATTCTTTGCCTCAGTTCCCCATCTGTAAAATGGGAATAATAATGACCTACCTCATAGGGTTGTTGTGAGGGTGAGCTAGACAGAGTAATGAATTGTAGTGTTATTTGCTTGTGTTACAAATACAAAGTAAAGCCTTTTGAACACTGAAAGTGCTATTAAACTGAATAATAATATTGAAGGGAGTAGCTGTTGCTGGGGTTTTAGACCAATGAGTTAACCTGAATGTAGGCTGCCTATAAGACCTACTGCTAATTTTATGGCTGTTTGCTTATGTGAAACTACTTGGCTTGATGTAGTAGGCTTGGAGGCCTAGAAAAGTGAACATAAGTTGGTCCACTAGACATTGTTAGTTTCACATCATGTCAGGAGAAAGAAATGAGGAAGGAGTATGTAGGCTGGTAGGCAGAAGTAGCGGAAAGGTCAAGTGTATAGTCAGGGCAAGTGTATTGTCATACTGGCCAGCGAATTAGGGGAAAGGTGAAATCAAATTATGCTGAAAAGCTCACTGGATAAAGAGAGAGTTTTACCTTATTAGCTGAAATTACAATAAAATGACAAGCTTCATAAATAATTATAGGAGCTACCATAACATGAATCTGGTAACAATGTGGAATATAAAATGCCCTAAAATTGAAGGCTAGTTAGCTGCACAGCTTATCACCCCAAGACCCTGTCCTGAGTGCCACCTAGGCATTATGGCAGAGTCTTTGACGGCAGAAAGATTTTTCTCCTCAAAGTCCTGGTTTCTTCAGGAAGTAAAGTGAACCACTTCAGAGGAACTGGCCATTTTTCTGAGGGAGTTTACCTCACCTTAGAATATCTTTACTTTGGATTAAAGGGAAATTTATGCAATATCTTATTTTACTGCACTTTTCCAAATACTTATAGGTACTAACTTAATCACCCAATGCATTACTGGATTTGGTTCCTCATCTACTTATTTGTACCTCCCATTTATCTTTCACTCCCTGTTTTTTTCTATTACCTGACTATGATCAAAATCATTCTTTTTAGTACAATTCATTTCTTTTAAGAAAAACGTCCTCTTGATTTCCTGTGTGGGAAAGGCAAAGGGGATGATAGTTGGTTGAACGTAGGGTGTAGGATGACCAGATATGCAAATGTTAGAGGACACTTATGAGAAATACAGGTTGCAGGGCTGCATTCACTCCAAGTCTCATAAGTGTCCTCTAACATTTGCATATCTGGCCACCTTACTAGAGTGAATTTTTTCCTCACAAAATTCCTACAGGAGCTTGGGGAGTGGAAGAGCAGGGATCACAGCTGCTGTTGGACTAGATACTGTACCCTCATACACCCTTTCCCCCCAAACTCCCAAGCCCTTGGCATCCCTGAATGGGAATTCCACAGAGTGGAAGGGAAGCTGCTTTCAGCTAGACTTTCTGATGGGAGTAGCCCACAGCTGAAGGTAGTGCCATGGAACTGTTCCTGATGTAAAGCTGGAGTAAGTCTACTGGTCTCACAGTCATTACAAAGTGAAGTAGCAGCAACAGATAAGAATTGGGTCTTGCTAGCCCAACTTGCATGAAAAGAAGGAGGAGCTTGCATCTGTTCCCAAAGACCAGCTGCTCTGCAGTTACTTCAGATTTACACCAAGGTAACTGAACAGTGCATTGTGTTTTCTGCCAGGGAATCAGACAGTTCCATGGATGGGCCCAATCCTATCAACCCTTACTCAAGTGAGTAGTCTTTACTCACCCGAATTAGAGCAATTGGCTCCTGCAGTGAGTAAAGGCTGTTTGTGGGAATATGAGTTGGCAGGATTGGACCTTAATTCCATGGGAAACCACTTTATTCACTCTCTCGCTCTCTAGCATTATGGCCCAAGTCCATCCCTGATGTAAGCCCTGCCAGAGCTAATGAAGTGAGCCCAGGGATGCACCAGCCCCCCCTTTAGGCGCAAAGGAAGAAAGGGAGATAAGGCGAAGGAGATTGGGGAAGAATAGTCGCTGAGACTGCAGCTGAATCGAAAGGCTAACAAAAGAATTGGGGAGTTTTGATGCGAGCTCAGAGGAATTACCAAAGATAAGAGAAGCAGAGAGAGAGAGGGAGTGAGAAAGCAAGGGAGAGAGAGAGGGGGAGAAAGAGAAGAAACAAGATTCTCAAATCAGCACTTGTCCTATTTCATAAGCGAAATGTAGATCAATAAATTACACTCACTTTTCGAGGTTTAACATGCTGACTCTATAACCTTGTCAAGTGTGATACATCAGCCAAGGAAGCAGGATGCCAAGCCAGGAAAGAGAGCCAGGCGCGCCAGGAGAAACACATGGGTCGAGTGGAAGGGAGAAGAGGCTCCTGCTAGCAAGACGGATCCCAACCTCCTCTGATGAGGGACAGCCAAGCAGTTTAATCCCTTATCTCCAGCCCTTTCTTCTTCCCCTGGAGCTCTCTGCAACCCAATTCCCTTTTATCTCCCCTGCCACTTCTTTTAATATGTTTGCAAAATGATTAGCAGGCAAGTGAAGAGAAACCAGGACCCTTCCTGGGTGCTAAGGCTTCTGATCTCCCCAGGCAAGGCTTAGTGGGGGATGAAGGGGGAGGCATCCCTGTGGAACACAGCTGGCATCTGGTCAGCCATGCTGGGGGCAGCAGTTGAAGACTAGTGGCTGAAGTGCTGAGAGACTGGGAGGCAAAGCTTCAGCAGGAGCCAGAAGGGATCTGTTGGGGCCCCTGAAACTTTGCAAGGATTCAGACTTTGTGGAAGTTCTGAACCCAGATCCTCAGTAAACTTAAGCTTGTTGGTTGCACTCAGCTCAAGTCAGACAGCTGGGGAAGTGGAGGCCAAGCATCAGTCTCGGTACCAAAACACAAGCCCTCTTTAACTAACCTCTAGCTTTCCATTTCTCATTTAGAGACAAAGGGGTTCAAAGGATATCTTTTATTGGACCAACTGTTGTTGGTGGAAATAAGCAAGCTTTTAGGCCATATAGGGCCCTGGCTGAGTGGGTACGGTACTTAGCTATAGCCCTAAAGGCTGTGGGTTGAAGTCTTGCTTGGTCTCCCACTGGATGCCTGCTTTCAGTCCACCCAGTTATTATAATAAGCATTTATATAGCGCCAGCAATGTACCTGGCTCTTACAAAGAACAAGATAGGCACGGTCCCTGCTCGAGAGCTTACAATCTAAAGATAGAGGGAGGGGAGACAGGGAAAGGGAAACAGAGGGAGAGACAAGGGATGCGACGTTCATGAGAATGCGAGAGCTCAGGTACACGTTCTTGGCTTGATTGCAGTAAATTGGGAGTTTGCAGATAACAGGTGGGGGATAATCCTGGGTGGAGATGCTTAGCAGGAGTTCAGAAGCGCGGAGCGGAAGAGGTGGGTTTTGAGGAGGGACTTGGAGGCGTGGAGGGTGGGGGCAAGGCGGATGAGGGCAGGGAGGGAGTTCCAGGCGTGCAGGGCAGCGAGGGAAAAGGGATGAAGACGGTTGGCGGAGCAGGGGAGGAGGGGGAGGGGGGGATGGAGGAGGAGCGGCATGCTCAATTAGGTGTTCGGAGGGAGATCAGGGCAGAGAGAGAGGGGGGAGCGAGGTTGTGAAGGGCTTTGTAGGTGAAAACGATGAGCTTGTGCAGAATACGCTCAGTTCTGAATGGGTTCCTGATCCACTGGGTTGGAGAAGTCAAAGGCAGTCAGATGTGGTGCTGGCCACATCACTCCCGATCAATACAAAACCTGATCCATACAAAACCACTGGATCACATGGCTCAGGATGGACTCTGATGTGACTTTGATTACAGTAGCACCTACAGATCCAATGGGGATCAAAGCCCCACGGTACATAGACTCAAGACCCTGTTTGCAAGAACAAAATATCCCCTGGAATACTCACAAGGTGAATTATTGCACCCCAGAGAAAGCATTCACATGAATGAGGAGCACTTACCTACAGGTAAGTATTCAAATATTCAGCTTTTTGGTGTTAAGTTGACTTTGCACACAGAATTAGCACATTGTGTCACTGGTCACGTAACCACACTCCTGCAGCGATAAGTCCCCTTCGCCGCTGTAATGGCGGCAACGGGGTATTTGTATAGCCCCCCTCCCTCCGGGGGATTTGAGGCACGGAGGGGAGCCGCAGCGAATGTGACCACTGGGAGTGGTCTGAACAGGAAGAGCCCTGTTGCTGGGCAGGAAAGCCCTTGTTGCTGGGCAGAAAGGTAAAGGGGCGTGCGGGAGAAGCACGTAGCCCTGACGTGAACCCGCCCCTTGTAGGCGGGGCGGTTCACGTGCTACCCGCTGAGCGGGATTCATTCGGCGGCGAGACCAGAGGAAGTCAGCCCCACCCACATCACCCTCTTATACTGCGGTCTAAGGACCGGTCGCCGGTAGAGGGGCCAAGGAGGAATTTTGGCGATTAGCCTGATTTGGGATCGCTTGTTTCGCCTCCGAGCAGTGTAAAGTAGGCTTGAATAGGTTAATTTGAAATGACTGGCATAATTATAATCTAACTAGCAATATATCAATAATTTGGAATTTAAACATATGAATAATTAGGTGGAATAAGGATTATTTATGGAAACAATTGGCATAAATTGAATTAATTAAAATATTGTCGCATTCTGCAGGGGTCCAGTATGCAATTGTAGGTTAAATAGGAATTAGGTAGTATAGAATGAGACATCTCCTTAAGAGATGGGGAAATGAGACCCAGCACGAGGCGGGGCGCAGCACGTGCTGGGGTCATGACCCCAGGAGGGGTGCGTTTGAGGCCCGGAAAGGACATGCGCTGTCCGCCGGGCGGAAACCGCTTACCTCCTGGCTCACGCCCAGAGTTGGGCTTGTTCCCCCATTTCGGCCAGAACCTGGTGTTGTCGTTGGGGATAGCTTATTGAGAACGGCACTGACGCTGGAGGGCACATCCACGCCAGTGACCAAGTTAATAAGGTTATTGTTATTAGCTAAGCATACTGGACCCAGAATTGCAGGGCAATTTCCCACCGGCCTCTTGAGATTTTGAATAAAGAATGCGGCCAGCAATTAACCAACATATGTCTCCGTGTCTCATTGGGGTGCGCCGACAAGTCCTCTTCGCCGCTGTAATGGCGGCGACGGGGTATTTGTATAGCCCCCCCCCTCCGGGGGATTTGAGGCACGGAGGGGAGCCGTACCAAATGTGACCACTGGGGTGGTTTGAACTGCGAGAGCCCTGTTGCTGGGCAGGAAAGCCCTGTTGCTGGGCAGAGAGGCAGAGGGGCGTGCGGGAGAAGCACGTAGCCCCGACGTGAACCCGCCCCTTGTAGGCGGGGCGGTTCACGTGCTACCCGCTGAGCGGGATTCATTCGGCGGCGAGACCAGAGCAAGTCAGCCCCACCCACCTCACCTCTTATACTGCGGTCTAAGGACCGGTCGCCGGTAGAGGGGCCAAGGAGGAATTTTGGCGATTAGCCTGATTTAGGATCGCTTGTTTCGCCTCCGAGCAGTGTAGAGTAGGCTTGAATAGGTTAATTTGAAATGATTGGCATATTATAATCTAACTAGCAATGTATCAATAATTTGGAATTTAAATATACGAATAAGTAGGTGGAATAAGGATCATTCATGGAAACAATTGGCATAAGTTGATTTAAGTTAAAATATTGTCGCATTCTGCAGGGGTCCAGTATGCAATTGTAGGTTAAATAGGAATTAGGTAGTATAGAATGAGACATCTCCTTAAGAGATGGGGAAATGAGACCCAGCACGAGGCGGGGCGCAGCACGTGCTGGGGTCATGACCCCAGGAGGGGTGCGTTTGAGGCCCGGAAAGGACATGCGCTGTCCGCCGGGCGGAAACCGCTTACCTCCTGGCTCACGCCCAGAGTTGGGCTTGTTCCCCCATTTCGGCCAGAACCTGGTGTTGTCGTTGGGGATAGCTTATTGAGAACGGCACTGACGCTGGAGGGCACATCCACGCCAGTGACCAAGTTAATAAGGTTATTGTTATTAGCTAAGCATACTGGACCCAGAATTGCAGGGCAATTTCCCACCGGCCTCTTGAGAATTTGAATAAAGAATGCGGCCAGCAATTAACCAACATATGTCTCCGTGTCTCATTGGGGTGCGCCGACAAGTACCCCTCGCCGCTGTAATGGCGGCGACGGGGTATTTGTATAGCCCCCCCCCTCCGGGGGATTTGAGGCACGGAGGGGAGCCGTACCAAATGTGACCACTGGGGTGGTTTGAACTGCGAGAGCCCTGTTGCTGGGCAGGAAAGCCCTGTTGCTGGGCAGAGAGGCAGAGGGGCGTGCGGGAGAAGCACGTAGCCCCGACGTGAACCCGCCCCTTGTAGGCGGGGCGGTTCACGTGCTACCCGCTGAGCGGGATTCATTCGGCGGCGAGACCAGAGCAAGTCAGCCCCACCCACCTCACCTCTTATACTGCGGTCTAAGGACCGGTCGCCGGTAGAGGGGCCAAGGAGGAATTTTGGCGATTAGCCTGATTTAGGATCGCTTGTTTCGCCTCCGAGCAGTGTAGAGTAGGCTTGAATAGGTTAATTTGAAATGATTGGCATATTATAATCTAACTAGCAATGTATCAATAATTTGGAATTTAAATATACGAATAAGTAGGTGGAATAAGGATCATTCATGGAAACAATTGGCATAAGTTGATTTAAGTTAAAATATTGTCGCATTCTGCAGGGGTCCAGTATGCAATTGTAGGTTAAATAGGAATTAGGTAGTATAGAATGAGACATCTCCTTAAGAGATGGGGAAATGAGACCCAGCACGAGGCGGGGCGCAGCACGTGCTGGGGTCATGACCCCAGGAGGGGTGCGTTTGAGGCCCGGAAAGGACATGCGCTGTCCGCCGGGCGGAAACCGCTTACCTCCTGGCTCACGCCCAGAGTTGGGCTTGTTCCCCCATTTCGGCCAGAACCTGGTGTTGTCGTTGGGGATAGCTTATTGAGAACGGCACTGACGCTGGAGGGCACATCCACGCCAGTGACCAAGTTAATAAGGTTATTGTTATTAGCTAAGCATACTGGACCCAGAATTGCAGGGCAATTTCCCACCGGCCTCTTGAGAATTTGAATAAAGAATGCGGCCAGCAATTAACCAACATATGTCTCCGTGTCTCATTGGGGTGCGCCGACAACTCCCCCTCGCCGCTGTAATGGCGGCGACGGGGTATTTGTATAGCCCCCCCCCTCCGGGGGATTTGAGGCACGGAGGGGAGCCGTACCAAATGTGACCACTGGGGTGGTTTGAACTGCGAGAGCCCTGTTGCTGGGCAGGAAAGCCCTGTTGCTGGGCAGAGAGGCAGAGGGGCGTGCGGGAGAAGCACGTAGCCCCGACGTGAACCCGCCCCTTGTAGGCGGGGCGGTTCACGTGCTACCCGCTGAGCGGGATTCATTCGGCGGCGAGACCAGAGCAAGTCAGCCCCACCCACCTCACCTCTTATACTGCGGTCTAAGGACCGGTCGCCGGTAGAGGGGCCAAGGAGGAATTTTGGCGATTAGCCTGATTTAGGATCGCTTGTTTCGCCTCCGAGCAGTGTAGAGTAGGCTTGAATAGGTTAATTTGAAATGATTGGCATATTATAATCTAACTAGCAATGTATCAATAATTTGGAATTTAAATATACGAATAAGTAGGTGGAATAAGGATCATTCATGGAAACAATTGGCATAAGTTGATTTAAGTTAAAATATTGTCGCATTCTGCAGGGGTCCAGTATGCAATTGTAGGTTAAATAGGAATTAGGTAGTATAGAATGAGACATCTCCTTAAGAGATGGGGAAATGAGACCCAGCACGAGGCGGGGCGCAGCACGTGCTGGGGTCATGACCCCAGGAGGGGTGCGTTTGAGGCCCGGAAAGGACATGCGCTGTCCGCCGGGCGGAAACCGCTTACCTCCTGGCTCACGCCCAGAGTTGGGCTTGTTCCCCCATTTCGGCCAGAACCTGGTGTTGTCGTTGGGGATAGCTTATTGAGAACGGCACTGACGCTGGAGGGCACATCCACGCCAGTGACCAAGTTAATAAGGTTATTGTTATTAGCTAAGCATACTGGACCCAGAATTGCAGGGCAATTTCCCACCGGCCTCTTGAGAATTTGAATAAAGAATGCGGCCAGCAATTAACCAACATATGTCTCCGTGTCTCATTGGGGTGCGCCGACAACTCCCCCTCGCCGCTGTAATGGCGGCGACGGGGTATTTGTATAGCCCCCCCCCTCCGGGGGATTTGAGGCACGGAGGGGAGCCGTACCAAATGTGACCACTGGGGTGGTTTGAACTGCGAGAGCCCTGTTGCTGGGCAGGAAAGCCCTGTTGCTGGGCAGAGAGGCAGAGGGGCGTGCGGGAGAAGCACGTAGCCCCGACGTGAACCCGCCCCTTGTAGGCGGGGCGGTTCACGTGCTACCCGCTGAGCGGGATTCATTCGGCGGCGAGACCAGAGCAAGTCAGCCCCACCCACCTCACCTCTTATACTGCGGTCTAAGGACCGGTCGCCGGTAGAGGGGCCAAGGAGGAATTTTGGCGATTAGCCTGATTTAGGATCGCTTGTTTCGCCTCCGAGCAGTGTAGAGTAGGCTTGAATAGGTTAATTTGAAATGATTGGCATATTATAATCTAACTAGCAATGTATCAATAATTTGGAATTTAAATATACGAATAAGTAGGTGGAATAAGGATCATTCATGGAAACAATTGGCATAAGTTGATTTAAGTTAAAATATTGTCGCATTCTGCAGGGGTCCAGTATGCAATTGTAGGTTAAATAGGAATTAGGTAGTATAGAATGAGACATCTCCTTAAGAGATGGGGAAATGAGACCCAGCACGAGGCGGGGCGCAGCACGTGCTGGGGTCATGACCCCAGGAGGGGTGCGTTTGAGGCCCGGAAAGGACATGCGCTGTCCGCCGGGCGGAAACCGCTTACCTCCTGGCTCACGCCCAGAGTTGGGCTTGTTCCCCCATTTCGGCCAGAACCTGGTGTTGTCGTTGGGGATAGCTTATTGAGAACGGCACTGACGCTGGAGGGCACATCCACGCCAGTGACCAAGTTAATAAGGTTATTGTTATTAGCTAAGCATACTGGACCCAGAATTGCAGGGCAATTTCCCACCGGCCTCTTGAGATTTTGAATAAAGAATGCGGCCAGCAATTAACCAACATATGTCTCCGTGTCTCATTGGGGTGCGCCGACAAGTGATGTTGTTCTCTTCCTTTAATTAGGAATATGTAACCCTGAGGGTAAATGCCCCTTTCTTTGTTTTAAGCACTGTTTGTGTAAACACATAGTGGATTTAAGACAAGCAGATACCCCCATAGTAGGTATTCACAGGAGCAAGACAGTCCCTGCCCCAAAAAGCATGCGATCTAAGTTCTATTGTAAGACAAGCAAATAATACCACAGTTCATTACAAATAGCTCCCCCATCTCTGCCCATGGTACTGGTTTAACCAGAGCAACCATCTGAGACAGGAAGTGATGGAGAAATCCTAGAGCCCCCTGAACAACAAACTTCTTTAGGGTAATTAACACATTTTCTCTGTCTGAGCTATGGGTCAGTCCAAGCTGGGAGCACTTTGCTGAGAGGTTAAATGAAAGGACATACAAAGAAAAATAGCTCTTTTCTGCAGTTTACTGAGGATATCGATTCCATTCTTTTAAATACGCACCAGAGGCCATTGTTTTGTGCTGTTATTTCTATCCTTCCTGATTAGGTTTTAGGAGCCTTATCCTCAGCCAGAGTAAATACTTCTGCTTCAGTGGAGCAATATGACTTACACCAATGAAAGAGCTAGCCCTGACAGCTGAAGCCATGTTCTGGGTTATATCGGGTCCATTAAAGAAATGAAGCCCAAGCAATTGCGGCGGCCGCAAGACAATCTTTCTGGCCACCTGTTGCGAGGCATCTAGCCATCTGCTGGCCTTATCTTATGCTGAGAGTGTCTGAGAGCGTCATAGCTAGCATTTGGCTTGTGCTTACCTTAGTACTCTCTCCCCCCATCCATAGTTAGTGATTGGTTTGTTCCTTGCATTGCTTAGTGTTTTGTCCCATAGTCTTGTTTGGCCATTGCCTTGCCTTGCCTAGCGCCTCAAACCCACCCCCACTCCCCCTTCATGGTTAGTGTCTGGTTGTCCATTGCCTTGTTTAGCACTCACTCCTGTCATAGCTAATCTCTGGCTTGCCCCTTGCTTACTGTCCTAGTCCCCCCCAGCATGTATCTGCCTTCATAACTGCTGGCTTGTCATGTGAATACAGCTGTGATTGCCCTCACGGAAGTTTCCCCCCCACTCCTGTGTAATGTGAGAAAGTGGTCAATAGGTTTGCCTCCCAGAGCGGTCTCTCAAAATCTCCATCAGACAACAGTGCTTGGCCTGCATTTTGGCCCACAAGGGCCCAGGCTTGACATGGCTGGATCTCTAAGATTTGAGATAAATGCATCTGGTTTATTATTCCTTTGTCAATAACATGCAGAAAGCTTAAGGGCTCTTTCTTCCTGGAATAAAGCTGTGGATCTCATCTGCGCCATGCTCCTACTTACCCCTCTCCTGTCGCCAAGACCCCATCCCTTTGCCTGCTCACTTTGAACCCAGCATGAAGAGACTGCTGGATCAGTAAAGGGATTTTTGCCTGCACCCACCATCCCCTCTGAAATGGGCAGTTATGAACAGAGAGACAGAAGACGTTTGGGGGAAATAGCTATCATTGTTATAAAATGTGTTCCTCTTCCAGTGGCTACAAAACCCAGTCTCCTCCCTTCCCACTTTGGAAGGGCTGCATGCAGAAATCCAGTGTCCCTTTCTCCTTAGGAGGAAGACCTGGACCGGATTTATGGGCCTACCTGGAGCAGCCTCTGCTTATAGCCTGCAGAAGCAGAAATTGAACTGTGTGTGTATCTCCTTCTGGAAGGAGGATCTAGAATGGCTTTTCCAAAACAACTTCCTTGGAAAGAATCGGCCAGACAGTGCAGCTTTGTTGCTAAGAAATGCTAATTAGCAGGGAGGTGGGCCCAGAGTTAATGAAGCTGAAAGCCTACAGCCCAGATGAGAGGCAAAGGGTATGTTATGTATGGCAACCATGAAAGGAGATTGCACTTCCTGCCCAAGCTTGAAGGGAGGCAGTGTTGTAGGTGGTATAGACGATGTAGCAGTGTCAGCGAGAGGCGATGGGTTCCTATAGAGCTCAGCTTTGGAAGTGACTCATTGATGAGACCATAGTGCTAGCTAGCGATGCAGATTTTATTGACCTCCGTCTGGAGGGGCACTGGTTACACTCTGGAGCATCGGGTTTGGCCAGTTGCCAAGAGGCGGTCTCAACCAGACAGACTATATCTTTATTTTGATTACATAAGATACATATGTCCAACCTCCAACATAACACTTACCAACTCTTAACTTGATTGGTTCATCAGTTACATAACATAACCTTCAACAATTGATTGGCTTGTTACATCTTCATATGTAAATAAAACAGTCATTCAACAATGAATTGGCTCTTTAAATCTTAGTACATAAATGCAGCTTCATACATATTTGTCAGTTACTATGGCCTTTTTTACACGGACGTCACCCACCCACGAACACCCATAAACACCCATTGGATGAGTGTGAGAGTGCCCGTGTAAACGTCTACGAGTGGGTGGGTGCGCGTTCATGACCCACCAACACCCACAGAGCAGCCGGGAAGGAGCTGGCATGCTCCATGGGTGGAGCTGGGTGTTCAACACCCGCCCATCCATGTAAAAACCAAAACACCCACACCCAAGGGAACGGGTCCACCGAGACCACAGAGAGATGGCCAGAGAGGCCACACAGGGGCCCCCACGCAGATACACCTGCCCAGGGTGCGCATGTTGGCCGCCCGTGTTCCCTCTTGATGTGGGCGGGTGGGGTGCTGGATTGGGTGTCCCTGCCCACTTCATGGGTTGTGCTTGCTGTGTGGTTCCGACCCCTGCTGACCTGCACCCTCTCCCCTTCTCCCTTTCCCTTCTAGCTACACTGGTTGTGTTCCTGGCCATTCTCCGCCTGGCACAGATGACTGGGCAGCTGCAGCATGCGGCCTTGGATCTCTGCGCTGGGGCCCGCCTGTATGATGATATCAGTGAGTGTGCTGCATGTGTGCGGGGCCCTCTCCCTGGGTGTCTGTTCGGGATTCCACTTTGTTGGGGCCCACTGTCTTATCCTGATGGCCCCTTCTCTCTATCTCTTAGTGCAGGCAATGATTGCAGAGCGGACAAGGGAGCAGGAGGAGGTCGTGCAGCTGCTGCTGCATCTCCTGGAGCGGGTGCACTGCCTGGACCACGCCCAGGCGGATCGATGGAGCCGGGTACGGGGCCGGCGTCCTATTGAGGCTGGGGCCCTGCCCCATGGACCCGCTCTCTGTGCTGCATCCCCATCTCCCTTGGACCTTTCCCGTGTTCCACGCCCTTCCCCCGTGTAATAAAGTTGCTTTACCCCCTTCTCCGTTTGTGTCTCATGCTCCTCCGTGTGGCCTGGTCTCTTGTGTGGGTGCCTCATGGTGGTTGTGGCACTGTTGAGTGGCAGGGACTGGTTATCCTGCGCCCCTCCTACCTCCCGGCATGTGTGCCGCTGCTCTGCTGTGCCCTTTGGGTATCCCCCTGGTTTCCCTGGCCTGGGGTGTTTGTGGCCAGTCAGTCGCCTGTCGTGGTTCCCTTCTGTACCCCCACCAGCCCAGTCTACTTCCATCCCTTTCCCCCTGGTCCCTTGGTCCATCCCCTTGGCTGCTGTCCTTGTGCCCTGACCTCTCCCTGTGTTTGGGATGCCCCGCGCCACCCCCCGTCGGCCGCACGGATCCCTTGTTGGTGTGGGGATGCCAGCAGCAAGTTGGTGTGACCTGGGTCTCTTCGCCCCTCCCCCCCCCATGCCGTTCCCTGCCAGCCTGGCTGTGCTGTGGGCTTGCAGTCCTGCCGGCGTGCCTGATTGTGTCCGGTTCCTGGCTCCTTGTCCGGAGGCCTTGAGATCATGTGTGCGGGGCCTGTGCCAGGGTGTGTGTGTGTGTTGGGGTCCACTGCTGCATCGGGCCTCTGCCTCCCTCCCCTGTGCCTCCTCCCCCCCTGCCCCTCCCCCTCACCTCCATGGCCTTGTAGCCCTTCCCTGTGTGGTTGTGTTCATGGTTGTGTGTGGGCAGTTTGGGGGGGGGGGTCCGTGGCACCCGGCTGTCTGGCCCTGTCACGGGGCTGGCTGGGGTCTGCTACAGTGTGTCTCCTGCCATCCCAGCTCCCTCCTACCCCGCCCACACAGGGTCTGGCAGTTCATGGGCGGAGCTGCGTGCTGCGGCTTCATTTGCCCTCGGTCAGCCATGTTGTGCCATCGCTGTGCTGGGTGGAGCTTCCCTGCCGTTCGGTGTCTCGGGTCTCCGTGTAACCGTCATGGGTGTTTGCTCGGTGTTTCCCAGTGTGGGTGTTTGGCTGCTGGGTGTGTGCTGGCCCCTCCCCTTCCATCCCACAACCCACCGCGGCACCATCCGTGTAAACGTCACCTGGTTCGGCACCACCGTGTTCACCGGGTGTGCTCACCCACCCATCTCCACCCACCGGACCGGCGGTGGCATCCGTGTAAAAAAGGCCTATGTGTGGCAGAGCTGAGCCACATTAGAGTTACAGGTCCTTTCAGGACTGAGGAATGGAATGGGCATAGCTTCACCTCTGGGATATAAAGAAAGGAAGAGCTGAAGAGAGTCAGAAGCTGCCTGGATGTCAAAGGAGATGCATTTCTGTTCCTGAGCTGAAAGAGGCCATGGAGCATTGACCTGAGAAGACTGACTCTTGGAAGAGTAAGTTGTACGAGTAGCCAGCCAGTGGACTGTTGCCTGGCTAGGCTTGGCTCATGATAATGACTACTGTATATACTGGGAATTATAGTGGAGAACTGTGAATAAACAGATAAGATAATTTCCTATGAGACTATGTGATCTGGGTATGGGTCCTGACAACACTTATCCATGACAAGGCCATTCCCTGTTATACTCTGGTTTCCCTAAAAACAGAGTCCCCTGTGCATTCCACTTTGGCAACATCACCCATCTACTTTGCCCAGCGCATACCCCTCTATCTAGTTTCAATCCGCTCTGATAAATCCCCTTCTTATCAGAAGGCCGAGTCCATCTTCCCTGGTACCATCCACTCCACTTACCTAGCCTAGCCCTCTCAGGAATGCACCTTAATTGCATCTGGCACTTTTACAGATCTTCTCTACTTTGGTACCTTGCAAGTTCCAAAGCCGACATTCCAGCACCCCACTTGACTCTCTCTCTCTTCACTCTGCCAATTAACATGGATGTAAAACTCAGGCTAACCTTCTGCTTGACCATACTAGAAAAACTCAGGGTAATGTCCTGCTTAACCCCACTACACTGTGCATTGTATGTATATTATTGTTGTGTACATTGTTATGTGGTATATCCATGTAACATGCAAATACTATATACTGTGTCCTATGTCCCCAACAAGTTCACCTCTGACAGGCAGTACAGCCTGAGCACAAGGAACGAAGGCCAGGAGCTCCCAAGTAATCAGCCCAGCTCTGAAAGCAATTCCTGCTGCTGCCGCCTTGGGTGAATCACTTTTTCTTTTTGCCTCGGTTTCCCTACTTGTAACATAGGGCTCAAAATGCATCCTTGGGGGATGCATAGATCCAGGCAGCAGGAGGGTTATTTTGGGGTGGGAGGGCATATGATGTATCCACCTCCTCTCTCAGGGGCTTCCACAGTAAGAATGCTAATTAATTACACAGGAACCCTGCTGGGTGGAGGCAATGAATCATCACTCCTGAGCCTCTTGGCCACTTCCACCCACTCCTGACCTCTAAAACTCCCCCTGGTGAACTCTTTGTGCCACTGCAAGTTTCACACCTCAGCAGCAGTTCTGCCAATGGCATGAGCATAGATAAGCCAAGCCTGGTCCACTGCCTGTAAAGTGCTCTGAAGATGAAATGCACCAAATATAAGTGATGGCTATAAAAACAGGGCCCCACTGAAATGACTAAATGATAAAAGAAAAAGCCAGTCATTAAAATCCCCTCCCAATGCATTAAGAAGGAGGCTGTACCAGAGAGCAAGCCAGTTAAAGGAAACCACTCTAGGGAAAGGGATGCATTTCCTGTGCATCAGACCAATCCATACTTGATGAGCATGCCAGACAGAAATCCCTATTAGAAGGAACAGGAAGCTTAGCCTCCCTGCTGGTACCTACTGGGATCACTTTTTGGCCTCTGCTAATAGATGCAGCTCTGCCAGGTGCATCCCATCTCGGAATGTATGCTGATCGCCTGCCAAGTCAGGACTTGCAAGGTGCCTTGGTGCTAACATGACCCCAACACCATGAGATGGGAGTTTTGTACCTAGACTGTCCATTGGACTAGCCATCATTATGTATTTCCATAGCAACAGCAATGTATCTGGCCTTGAACAATTAACTTGGAGATGGATCCCTGCCCTGAGAGGTTTACAATCTAGGATAGACCAGGTAGGAGAGACAAGGGGGGAAGATAACAACGGGAGAGATGGGGATAAATTCATGAAGTTGAGAAGTCACAAGTACACATGCTTAGTTTAGTTACAATTAAGCTATATGAGATAAGGGAGGGGGCAAGAGCATTCTGGGGTAAAGGCACCACTTTCTCTGGAACAGCAAGCAGCAGTGGCTGCCTGCCAGAGAAAAGCTACAAGGTAGGCAGCTGAATGAGCTACTCTATCCCCCCATGGACAAAATGCAGACCTTGGAGCTGGGAGACCTGATTCTTTTTAGGGAAGGTTATTGAACGGGCTGTGGCACAGCATCTCCAGGAACATCTCGACCGCACCGGTTTCCTTGATCCCTCCCAGTCTGGGTTTCGGCCTGGGTATGGTACGGAGACGGCCTTGGTTGACGATTTCCGTTTGGTGTTGGACCAGGGTCGTCAGTCCTTACTGGTCCTGCTAGACCTTTCAGCTGCATTCGACACAGTCGATCATGAGGTGTTGGTGACTCACCTGCGGGACCGTGCCGGAATTGGCAGAACGGTCTTGAACTGGTTTCGTTAGTTCCTGGCCGGGAGACCTCACGGGGTGGTCTTGGGGGAGTGTATGTCTTCCCCCTGGGACCTCACGTGTGGAGTCCCGCAGGATGCCATTCTGTCCCCCCTCTTGTTTAACATCTATATGCAGCCATTAGGGGAGATCGTGAGAGGGTTTCAGGGCATGCAGTGTCATCAGGGCATGCAGTGACAGTCAGCTCTACCTCTCCTTTTCCATCAACCCAGGTCATGCAGTCTCCTTATTTTCCCAGTGCCTGTCAACTGTGGGAGCTTGGATGAGGTCGAGCCATCTGCAATTGAATCCTGACAAGATGGAGGTGATGTTGGTGGGCGAGGGTTTGGGAGAGCTAGGGGTGGTTGAATCTCCTCTTGTTGGGGGGATTCACCCTCCCATGGTCTCTCAAATGCAGATTCTGGGTGTGCTCCTCGATTTGCAGCTCAGCCTGGAATCTCAGGTTGTGACTCTGGCGGGGAGTGTGTTTCGGCAGTTACATCTTGTCCGGCGGCTTCGGCCGTATCTCTCAGACTCCGACCTCGCCACTGTCATCCATGCCTTCATCACCTCGAGGCTGGATTACTGCAATGCGCTCTACGTTGGGCTGCCCGAGAAACTGGTCTGGAGGTTGCAGCTGGTGCAGAATNTCACAGGGAGCACATGACACCAGTGCTCCAGGCTCTGCACTGGCTGCTTATAAAGCATCGGGCCAGGTTCAAGGTGCTTGTTTTAACTTTTAAAACCCTTCACAGCCTGGGCCCTGCTTATCTGCGGGACCGCCTCACTCCCCATGTGCCTGTGTGACCCTTGAGATTGTCCGTCGGAGCCTTTTTGGAGGTTCCTCGGGCAAGGCGGGTGGCCACCAATGTTAGATCTTTTTCGATGGCCGCCCCTGTGCTGTGGAATTCACTCCCAGAGGAGCCTCAGTTGGCTCCCACTCTCCTGCTATTTCAGCGTGTATGTAAGACCTGGCTGTTCCATCAGGCTTTCAGTGAGGGGGGGGGGGTGCGTTCCCCCGCATATTGTATTTTTAAATTATTAAATTTTTTGTATTATTTTTTTATTGTTTTATTGATTGTTGTTTGCTGCCCCCGGGCTGCCCTGTGGGCAGGAGGGGCGAGATATATATTTTAAATAAATAAATAAATAAATAATTTTTTAAAAAAAACAATTTCATGGCTGACTTTGGGCAAGTAGCTCTCTCTCAGCCTCAGTTCCTTCCTTTTGTTCTATGCCCATAAACCTCTGGCCACCAGAAGCTGGGAAGCAAGCAAGAGGGGACGAGTTACTATGTAACTGCCCTCAAAGCAGCCAGTACTGGCCACTGGAGGCCATACTCACACCTGACGCCTGGTGCTGTTAAAATGATGCGCAGGCAAAGACGCGGCAGCAGGGAGGAGCCCTATGCCGGCAGTAGCACCGGTGTGAACGGGGATCTGCTGCGGCTAGTCTTGCGCATGACAGGGCGCAAAATCCAGCCCTGTCATGCGCAAGCAAAGCCGCAGCAGAATCCCATTTGACGCGGCAGAACCCCGTTTGCACCGGTGCTGCTGCCGGCATCTGGCTCCGCCCGGCTGCTGTGTCTTTGCCTGCACATTGTTTTAAAAGCCTCGGGTATGAATGTGATATCAGAGGCAAGATACTGGACTCCCATTATTTATTTATTTAACTCCAATTTCTACCCCACCCTTCCCCTAAGGCTCAGGGCAGCTTAAAACACACATCATACAAATACAATAAACTCCATTTAAAAAACTCATTAAAAAAACCCACCTTCACTCCTAAACCCTCCCACCCCAATCCCTAACCCCACCTGCCAAATGCTTTGCAAAAAAGAAAAGTTTTGCACTGCCTCCGGAAAAGCACTGCTCAGGCTCTGATGGGCCAGAATCAGAAATTGGAGAGGGCAAAATGAGTACCCCAACCCAATCTGTGGCAGCACTCAAGTTCTCAGATCAAAGTCCATTGGCCAGACTCAGCTACATTCAGAATCCATTGTCTGAGAGCCAATGTAGTCTAGTGGATAAGGTGTTGCACTTGGATCTTGGTTCTTAAGCAAGGGGGGGTGCAGAAGCTGTTCTGGAGGGTGCATGAAAGGAACCTCAGCTGGCAGTTCCCTACGCTCCACATTCTCACTGAGCTGGGGGAAACCTCCATAATAATGGGATGACAAGAAGAGTGAGTCAAAGAACAAGGGGGAAAGAGAATAGGAGGGTGGGAAGGGGTAAAGAAGCAGAGGGAGTAACGTACGGGTGTGTGGGGGGGGGCGTGGTATGAGGGGCCTCAACCACTAACAGACAAGTGGAGTGGGGGGACATGGTGCAGAAAACCACGGACCTAGGAGACCAGGGTTCAAATTCTGTCTTAACCAGGAACTCAATGGGTGGTCTTGGGCAAATCACTGTCTCCAACCTCAGGTTCTCTCTCTGTAAAATTAGAACAATAATGATCTACCTCAGAGAGCTGTTGTGAGAGTGAACTAGATAATAATTGTAAAAGACTTTGATCACTGAAAGTACTATAGAAATGATTAATAATAAATCGAGGTCACATAGGGTCAGACTGGGAAGCCCTGGAACTGGTTCTACACTACCCTCAGGGTGGGAAACTCTTACCATCCCACAGGACACTTTGAAAATTAGTACAAACTCCACACGCTGGACAGAATATGGGGGTGGGAGGGTGCTCAGGCAGGGAAGCATCCAGATCATGGATCCATATCCTAGCCTTGAATGCATGCCCTCATCTCTGCGCTCCTCTTTCAGTACTTGAGTTTCTACCAGATCTAAGGGCCCAGATCTAAGTACCAGATCTAAGGGCCCAGATCCAGAAATTGGAAAGGAGAAAATAAAAAATAGCCATGGGCCAGAGGTACTAATCCAGAGGCCCCTGGATTAGAGCACTCTGAGAGCTGTTCATAAGAACATAAGAAAGTGCCACAGTGGGTATTTTCAAATAGACACGGGGGTGCACAACTCCAGAGCAAGTCCGGGGATGCACCCTTGTGTCTGCCCACTTGTAGTCATGCCTTGGTCTGTTTTAAATGAATCTGGCAGCTGCCAGGGCCCATGGTCTGCCCACGCAACACCCCTCCACACCATAGCATTATGAGTGAATTGCCCACAGTGCTATGGCATTGCCATGGCAACCTCTGGCAGAGAGTGGGGCTTCATCAGCTGTCCGCCGAGCAGATGGCCAGCAACCCCACCTCCGGCCAGTGCCCCAAGACTGGGCTTCCCATTCTTCTGGCAGTGCTCCAGGATGTTCTGGAGCATGGCTGACGCAGGGGGCATGAAGGGGCACATGCCCCTGCAGATTTTTGGAAACCCCCCCAACACAGCTGAGCCTGGTGCGGCCACACACAGCTATACAGTAAAGCAGGCCCCACCAGGGTGGCCAGACAAGTCTCTCACCACTGGCTGGCCGCAGCTGCCCTCTCTGCACTTCCGCCCATGACCCTGTGGAGCGGAAGTGCAGAGAGCACAGCTGCGGCCAGCTGGCGGGCTTTCTGGAGCGTGCGTGGCAGCTGGCACAGTCAGTTGAGACTTGCCATGGCTTGAGGGAGTCCCTGGTGGTTAGGCAGCATGGTGCAGCATGAGGGCCAGCAAGAAAATCAGCCCGAGGCCTCAAGCCCAGGTATGTACCGCCGGCCTCCCCCCCTCCCGGTTCCTCCCCCCTGGTTCCTTCCCCCCTCCCAGGCCCAGCAATCCCTCACCGTCTGGAT
>QEPC01005041.1:2187822-2207770 GCA_003113815.1 Sphenodon punctatus | reverse complement strand
CCCCCCACCCCCCCGGCTCCCCTCCAAGGTCATGCGGGTGTGTTATCCTCATTGTTTTTATGTGCAAACTTGTTCAAAGGTTGTTTAGGGTAACTGGAGTGTGCTACCCCCTGTGTTCTAATGCGCTATTCAAAGGTTTCTAAGGATGACGTGGGTGTGTTATCCCCAATGTTCTTATGTGCACTGTTCAAAGGCTTCTCAGAGTGATGTGAGTGTGTTACCCACTCCTTAAAAAGGAGTTCTGTGGGCAGGGTTTAACCCTGTGAGCTCCGAGATCTGTGGGTCTATGTGCAAAAGTGTTCAAAGGGTTTACAGGGTGACTTGGATGTGTTACCCCCAATGTTCTTATGTGCAATGTTGTTCAAAGGTTTCTGAGGTTGACTTTGGTGTTGTTCTCCATACAAAAAGGAAACAAAAACCAAAAGACAAATAGAAAATTGAAAGATGGTTGAAATGGTAGAGAATCACTGGTAGTTATTACTGGCTTGATGAGACACTTAAAACCTCCATTTCTTCTCACAGTGCGCCTGGATTCTATTTCTTTACACTGCTAAGGAGTAGGGAGAAATGGGACTAGTGGGAGAAAGTCATTGGCTCTCTATCCCCCAGTGGCAGGGCTTCATGCAACACCAAGGAGTTCACAGGGTTAACTAATGTAATCTCCCTCCAATGCTAACTCTAGGAACTCCTTGCTGCTGGGCTAAGTCACACCACTAACAGACAAGACACTATCCACTTTAACCCCACTTGAACATTTCTTATGCATGTGGTAGGGCTGTATTGGTGCCCTATGCAGCCCTGCAACATGCTTGCCATGCGATTTGGAGAGCTTGACCTGCTTTAAAAAGTGCTTATCATGTTTTTACAGTGCCAAAAATGAAAAGACAAGCACAGGCCAGGTTGGACTTTTTCTATGCAAAGAAACCCAACCTAGCTATACCAAGTGCTTCTGGAATTGAACCTGACTCTTCTGGGCTTCAGAATTCTGTTACCAGCAGCAGTGTTGCAAATTAGGTGTGGGTCTATGTAAATTAGGTGTCCCCACCCCCCATTCAACAGTCACCAGTCGCCCATGTTCTGGAGCACCACTGGTGAGGCATCCCCACAGCAGGGACAGCCTGCTCTGCCTGCACATCTGGTAGGCTGCCTTTAAATGGCTGGCCCACCCGGGGCAGAGGCAGGGTAGCACTAGCTGTCTGTGTGAAGACACCCACTGAGTCAGACCAATGGTCCATCTAGCCCATTTACAGCTGCTCCACCACCACCAAGAACAGCTGTTGCTCCAGAGCTAGCCCTTCACCTTCTATTCTAGGAGGCTGCAAGGGAGGTAGCCTAGGAGATGACAATGTCCATTGGCAAGATAGGACTCTTTTAGTTCTTTTGTGACAGCAGAGCAACTCAAACAAGGATGGACAGCAGCGTGCACCCAGGCCCCAAAATGAAAGACTCTTCCGATGTATTTGTTCAAGGGGACACATATCCAGCAGAATGTGGGACACCTGCACCACCCAACAGCGTGGAAGGCCTGAAACACATGGCTTGCATCCGGCACGGTGGGGCTGCGCGTCCATCTGCTTTGTTTCCCCGCTAATCAAGCCCTTATTCTTCTTTGTCTGATTATCCACGGCAGGATCTCAAGTGGAAGAGGAGGCACAGAGGCTTCTTTCAGCCGAGTGGGGGGGGGGTTTGCCGAAGCGCACGGCTGATTTTGTTTGTCAGAAACCAGTTGGGAGGGAAAGGGAGAGACAAAAGCAGGCAAAAAGTTGCAAGGAAGCAGTTTGGGAGGGAAGCAGCCTGTTTGCTGGAGCAGCTCCAGGGAGAAATGCAGCTGTAATTTGTTTTAATAATCCCAGCAAACAGCCAGGAAATTAACAAGTGAGAACAGAGCTGGAGATTAATCAAAGTTTTCCCTGTCCGATTGCCACCTTCCCATCTTAATGAAGGTTATTTATCCACTAAGTGATAAAATGCAGAATTGAATTAAGTGATTTCACCTCCTTCCTCCCCACCCTCACTCTCACTGAGCCTAAATGTCTGGCTGGATTATATCTGTGTACAGCATGAAGCAGGGAGGCTGGGGGAGGGGGTATTAATAGGATCTCTCGAAACACATATCATCGTGGGGCTAGCTGGCTTGCTCTTGCCACTCGCATTCGCAGTATGAGCCTTGCTAAGTGGCAGGCAAGTCAGTGCAGCAGCAGCTCCTATGCGGTGGTGTACTAATAGGTCGAGCAAGCGGGGTGACTGTTCCAGGGCACAGAAATTATGGGGCCCTGGGCCCTGGAAATATTACATGTTGAAAGAAGGCGAGACCACAGGATTCTGCCACAAGGGTGATCTCGCCATCCGCCTGCCAAGCTCCCTTTTTCACTCAGCACTGCCCTGCCTGCTACCTGCCTCCAGGGCACAACCCTGCATGGGGTAGGGAGGGTGTGTGTGTGTGTGTGTAAGAGAGAAACAGAGAAAGAAAGAGGGTGTGGGGAAGGAGAAAGGGTTGGTATGGGGCCCAGTAACTTGCCTTGCCTCAGGGCTCTCTTAAGTTGCACCACTGATCCTAAGAGCTACTGCAGGACCCTGAAGGAGAGCAGTCTGCATGGCAATGCTGGGGCCTGAAGAGGTACCAATGGAACTCACTGGAGAGGTGGGTTGTGCTGTGCTGGCTCTGTAGAGGATGAGTGTGTCACATCCTGCAGCTACAAACCCTGGTTCTTCAGCTGCACCATCAAACCCATCCCTTGGGCTTTGGAAGTCTCAGCTTCCACGTGTAGGCGACTTAAAAGACATATTGCTAAGTTTAACTGCTGTTCACTTATTGTTAGAGACTGTTTAGTTTGGTATAATGAGCTTTGAGACTAGGGATATAGAGTACGGCATAGGAGCATTGTTTGCCTAATGTCAAGCTGCCAGCAGTCAATTCTCAATGACACTGGGCGTAAACAGACAGACGGCAGCTCCAGGGGTGTCCCTGTGACCCCCGGTGTCAGGCCCTTCCTGCAAGGCCGTAGGGTCTGGGGAAGGGTTTGTTCAGGGGCTCGTCAGCACTCTCATACCTGGAGGGTTCTGAGAGGTACAGCAACAACAACGCCTTGGAGGCGGCCCCATCATCAGACCCCGCTGTGGCAGCGCTGGTGGGACCAGCACGGGAAGCCCATTGCCGCCGCCTGCACAACAAGTGGCGGCAGAGCTGAGCAGTGCAACAGAGAGTGCTCCACCCCACCTGGGCGCTCCACGCCCGGCCGCCATAGCCACACACCCCTCATCACAGTCCCAGCACTCAGGGCGCCTGTGCCAGCGTTCCCTGCAGCTCATACGGGATAAAAGGAGCGCTCAGACTCCCCACATTTGCTGGTGATCAGTGCCTTGTGCCTGTGAGACTGACCCCTTGAATTCCTGTGCGTAGTGTTCGTGAATGGATCCCTGAACTGAGAACATCGTGAGGGAGAGAGAGCACACGTGTGGAGTAAGAGCTGTGTGTGTATATCGTGAGTTCTTGAGCCTAACCTGTGAAATCCCTAAAACTTATCTCCCCATCTGTGTGGCCTGGGTTTCCCCTTGGGCAAGTGTCCTATACCCCCTTCCCCTTGGGTCTCATGCACCTTGCTTCCCACACACCTTATCTCCCTAACCCGTGGCCCTGGTTCCGGTGTGGGAGGTGGTCTTGTGTTCTGTCTTGTGTGGGTACATACCCATACGTGGGTCAGGCATTGCGCTTCGCCTCCCTGTGATGATCTAGCCGACGGGTGTACATCCCATAAGCCAATTACGATCCTGAGGGATATATTACAGGCAGGTCCCGATCGCAACAGGGGTCCACGCCCTTCCCCTTCCTGGACCTTCCCTACTCCTCACACACAGGTTGGCCGGTCCGTCTAAAGGGCATCTGCCAGATGTTGAAAGTGGGGCAAGCTGTGGCTGCTCCAGGGCAGCCCCGCCAATGGCGCTCCAAAATTTGCAGGAGCCCACCATGAGGAGCAGGCTGGCCAATCCTGGGGCAATGTCCAAATGTGGTGCTGCTGCCCATCCCATCTATTGGGCAGGCCTACACTGCTGCTTCATGACCGTCCATCCATTGCCCTGGTCAGCACCATAGAGTCATGGATGCCAGTCTTGAGTGTTGAGTGAGCACCTACAACTCTATGGTGTGTGGGGGTGGGGGTGTGTGCACTGCATGGGTACACTGCAGCCCAGGGACACTGCTGGTCCATCTGTTGTGGACCCAGGAAGAGCTGGGAATGGGCGGATTCGGGGGTAAGCCCCCAGAGCAGCTCCAAGGGCCAGCAGTTTCCCCATCGGTCTAAAATCATCCCTCGTTAGCCTAAAATCATATCAAGAGAGAGATACCTAGGAGGAAGTGGTCAAACTAGTAGGCATCAACAAGAGTTAGAAGCCTGATAAAGATAATTGGACAGAAGTAGAGACTTTACCTTATTTAGTTGAAATTGCAATAAAATGGCCAGTTTAATGAATAATCCATGTGGATTACTATATATGTAGTTCTGCTTGTGCTGTGGTCTATAAAAATGCCCCCGAGCTGAGCACTTCTAGCTGTGCAGCTCAACACTGGCAAGAGGGGCGGGCAACAAAACAAATAAATAAATTAATTAAATTAAATAAATAAAAACTCTTGCTCTGAGTGCCACCTGAGCATTTGGCACAGAGTCTTTGAAGGCAAGAACTTTCTACTTCCATCCCTGTCTTCCCCTAGAGGGTAAGCTGAATGCCTGAGAAGAACTGGCTGTCCTTTTGAAGGGATTCCTTAGTGTAGAACCTCTCTATTTAGGATTTAAGGATTTCTATGCGATCTTCTTTTAGATAGTAGGAGGAGAACCACGTTAATCGTTTAATGCATTATTGGACCTTATCTCTCATTTACTTGTATGTCTGATCTGTGTGCAGCTTCCAGCAATATTCAACTGTCTGATTATTTGTAACATTAAGATCCTGAAGTAAACTGAGCCGAACACGACCCGTTGGGGCCCATTACCCATGGGGCCTCTAGGTGCTACCGCCATACAATGAATGCCAGCGGTGACTCTGGGTGAAGCTCCTGCTTCAGATAGAAACACGCTGACTCTCTATGGAGAGGTGAGTTAAGAATGGGGCAGCAGTGAACCCTCTGTGAGCAGCACCCCGCCCTTCGCACTTTGAGGCAGCTTCATTCTCTCCCTTTCGAGCAGCCTCTCCTGTGCAAACCCACACAAGGGCTTCTTATAGTAAAGCTCATTTCTTTTAAAACCTCTGACTCTGTGTTGGGTTCCTGTGTGGGGAAAATAAAAGAAACACCAGTTGGTGGAACCTACATCGGGAATATTTCCCCTTTAAAATATATTAATCTACACACACACACACACTCCAATGTGTTCACCAACAGAGCAGCCATCACACCAAGGAGAAGAGGGGCTACTCCCAGCTGAGCACACTGAGAGACGGACATGCTAGATTTGAGACCAGAAGGACCCTATAGGCTATAATGTCCTTCCTATTGGCCGCAGTGTGCTCACCCTGCTCAGCTGTCCAGTGAGGAAAGGGGGGCATGGCTCCGCTCCTAGCCTCCCCAGCACCCCCATGTTCAGCAGCCTTCCCCAGACTCTGCCCCCTGCAGGGGAAGGGGCTGGGATTGTGCCTGGTACGAGAGGAAGCAAAACCTGCCGTGCTGGTAATGACCTCGCCTTGCTCCATGCAGCATGGCAGAAGGGACGTGGCGCTAGCAGAGATCCCAGCTGCACCTGTGCCATCCAGCAAGAGACGCTGCAGAGAATGTGAGGCTGCTTCACAGGATAAGGGGAGCTACCAGCTATGCCAATGCCAGCCTCTGCCAACAGGAGGTACCTAGCAAAGGCATGCTGGCCAAGGGATGCTTACTGCTTCTTCTCCATTGGGTTAAGCTCCATAGAGAGTCAGCGTGTTTCTATCTGAAGCAGGAGCTTCACTCGGAGTCACCGCTGGCATTCATTGCATTCATTGTATGGCGGTAGAACCTGGATGCCCCATGGGTAATGGGCCCCATGCGGGTCGTGTTGGGCTCCATTTACTTCAGGAATCTTCTCAGGCCAAGTCCATCAGGCTGGGATGGGCTCTGAGTAGGCAGGAAGCCCTGCCCCATGGGGCACCGTGACATCACAGTACTCGGCAGGGGAGGGGCTATGTCAGAAAAGGGATAGAGAATCATAATGAGACCCCACCCCACAGAGCACGGTGTTGTCACGGCTACATCACAAAAAGGGACTGAGGAATTTCTTCATCCATCCGTGGCTCTGCCCCCCAAGGAGTGTGGTGATGTCACAGCACTCTATGGGGCACGGATACATCAGAAAGAGGGTGAGGTTAAAGCAACCCTCCCCCTATCCCTAATGTGGGTCTTCCCCCCCCCCCAAGGTGCCACGATGTCAGAGAGCTCCATGGGGGCACGGTCACACCGTTTGCATAGGAGCTGGGCTCAGAAAAGCCTGATTGCACCAGGCCCCAGGTCTCCTAACGCATACGGGCCGACGCGAGCACGTTACACGAGTGCTCCGTTCTCTGCACTGGCTGCCGATAGTCTTCCGGGCCCGATTCAAGGTGTTGGTGCTGACCTTTAAAGCCCTAAACGGCCTGGGCCCCACCTACCTGCAGGACCGCCTCACCCTCTGGGTCCTGGATTGGCCCCTGAGGTCGGCCAGGGGTGCCCTCCTCAAGGACCCCCGGGTTTCCTGGGTGTCAACTGCAAGGAGGGCATTTTCTGTGGATGCTCCGTGGCTGTGGAACTCCCTCCCCTCTTTCCGCAGACAATGCAAGACATGGCTGTTCCACCGGGCCTTTCCTGAGGGAGATGGGGTGGGTTAGGGAGGGTTTGGGCATAAATTGTTTTAATTTGGGGTTTTTAGGTTGTTTTAATTGTATTTTGGTTTGTTGTCTATTTTAATATGTATTTTTAAATGTTGTTAGCTGCCCCGAGATGCTTTTAGCAGGAGGGGGTGGCATATAAATGTTATTACTAAATAAATAAATAAATAAATAAATAAATACATTACATAAAATAGGTTGCTCCCAATTCAGCCAGGCTTGGGCTGATTTTTTTCACCAGAGCAGGGATCGAGAGCAGGCCTTGTGCTGCATGTCCCAGTAGCAAGAGACATAGCCACTGCTCTGCGGGAGAACAGGCAGAGAACGAAAGGGGCCAATGACTTGACTTGCCTTGCCTTGCCTAGCACAGCTGGTTAGTAGCAGAGCCAAGGTTAGAGCCCATTTCTCCTTATACAAGGGTGGCACCAGGCATAGAGAGGGCTGGAAAGATCCACTCTTCTGTTGTCCTCTGGCAAGGTGACTTAGCTGACAAGTGTCACTGGAGAGTCCCATCTACAGTAAAAAGGCCACCCTGAGTCTGGGGCTCCCACTGCGGGTGGGGCTTTCTTAACCCCCTGCCCAACAACTTCAATCCCCTCCCACCCTCAGTGCAGGCCTAGACAAACTTGGCCTTGCACTGTGCATGGGGCTGTCCTGTCCCCACTGATCAGCTCTTCATCACTGCCTCCCGCAACATTGTAAACCCCAGCATGGGGCATGCAGTGCAGGCAAGGTGCAGCCCTTTGGGAGGCAAAAGTGCTGTGCGTGCCTTACCTGCACTGCACTGCAATCCTCAGGCTGGGACAGACAATTTGGCTATCAGCTCATGCCCAACCTCCCCTCCCCCCATAACTACTGGTGAGTAGACTTGGCTGCCCAGTGTGTGTGGTGTTTCTTAGGGCCACAAGCAATTGTCCCCAGCCACCCAACTAGTTGTGTCGTGTTGTGCCTCAGTTTCCTCAAAAGGAATTTGTGCTTAGTGGTCCAGGCCTGACATGATCTGGTCTGGATATAGGGGGCGCTCTTTTCCAATATGTGGAAACTCAGTTTACACTTTGCTAATAAGCCAGCCAGTTCAGCTAAGTATAGTAAAGACAATTTATTTGTATAAATGAAGCTATGAGACTTTAAGAATATTATAAAAATATGAAGACATTTCTTGTTCAAAGAACATCTCTGTTACAAGTTCAAAGATCTTAACATTGATAAGATATAACATATGCTCTAAGTATTATTGCTATCATTGACTCAGTGCATCATATTAATATATTACCCAGTCCTTTGCCCCATTCTGCCAGATGGATATGAGAAAAGCTCCATAGAAGGAACTGTTTCTGAAAAATCCATTTCTCCTCTCCCTTCTTATAGAATGAAATTTGCTTGGAAGTCAGCTAAAAATGACATCAGGTCAAAACTGCTGACAGGGAGGGTTTTTCTCAAAGTACATAGTAAGAAGCCTGTTGATACATTCTAAAACAGGTTGCTATCATATAAGATAGGATTAACAATGAGTAAACTCCAAACAAACAAGGCCTTTTCCTGCCCTGTCTGGGAGTCACATATCTTGACTCTAGTCAACAGAAAATGTTGATTTATTTAGGAGACAGACTTAATTGTATCTTCTATTCCAGTATACAGGCTGATATTCCAGTATTTGGTCAAGAGTTCAGTAGAAAGGTCACTATAGGACAGCTGTTTAGGAAGTCATCATACAGAGAGGCTAATTCTGATTCCCAATATATTGAAACACAAATGGTCAAAAATATATGCCTATACACAGGATATACGACAGTTGTGCCAGCATGCACAGACTGCTGCTGGGAAGACGCAGGCTAAAAGCAGGAGACCTGAGTCCTCACTGGCACGTGTGCATCATGGCAACCCCTGACCCTGCACCCAAGTTGTGGCAACAACTGGGGTCTAGAATCTGCCTGCCTGCCTGGAACTGTTGCCCACGAGGGTGCCCAGAGGCATGCTGACTGCACTGGCGCAGCAAAGTAGGCTGGTTCTCTACCCACCCTCTGGCTGTCACTTGCTGTGGGGGGAGGGCGAACTGTGTGGCGGAAGCAAAAATATTCCTGCGTGCTTAGTGTCTTAGAGTGACTAACACTTCCCCTGTATGCGCGTTCCCGTGCTCAATTGTGCAGGTGCAAGTGTACACACATGTGTAGGTGTGTGCGTGTGCATTCGTGTGTGTTTATGGTAGGTCCATATGTGTGCTGACTTGCTTATGTGGAGGGGAGGTGTATGTGTGCATGTATTCCCGACCCACCCACTCCGAGTGCAAACAGCAAGCAGAATCCTCCATTAGCTGAATTATTTATTCCATACATTGTTAAAGATAGCATGCTAAAGATAGCAACTATGTCTCTAGGCTTCAATTAAAACATCAAGAGCATCTATTTGTCTAACATGCTTTGCTGGAGCTGCATGCTCTGTTCCCAACAGAGCATTCTGGACACATCAAGGGATCTCTGCCCATTTCCGGTTGGGCTGGCAGCCTGCCTCCATGTGCCTGAGCCTCATGGCAACAGCAGCAGCCTGAACACAAGCTTGTTCAGGCCAGTGGACAGCACCCTCCTAAGCCTGGAGTTCTTGGAAACACCACACACACTGTTCTGTTTTCAAGGCTGGGTTACATTAACAGCAGCAGACACCAGCAGAAAATCAGAATCAGTCTTGCCTTCCTCCCCTTTAGAGAGAGCTGCGAATTACAGCTTTAATCATAAAAATAATAGGAGGAAAGCTACATACCTACAACAGAGAGTATTAGTAATACCCTTAGGCCTTGATCTGCGACGCACAGCAGGGAGCACAAGATGGATGTTCTCCAGCCTAAGTTGCAGGGGAGGTGATGAATGGGCCCAGGTACACAGGATCACATTATTCCACTGCATAGGAGAGGCCTCTTGCCTCTTATTGCTAATAGTCAAATCAGATGGGGATATTCTTAATATTTATTATTTCTATAGCAACTTCAGTTCTCAAAGTACTTCACAAACCTTATCTAGTTCACTGTCACAACAATCGTGCAAGGTAGGGCATTATTATTCCCATTTTAAAGATGGGGAACTGATGCTGAGACACAGTGACTTGCCCAATCAAGGGCACAGCCATATAAGAACAGGTGGTACAGCTGCACTAGGACCCACAAGTGGGGGTGGGGTGTGTGCAGGAACAGGACACTCTCCCTGGTGCAGCTGCAGTCCTTGTGAGGGAAGATGGGCACACAGAGAATTCCATCTTCTGGACCAGGGGCCATTCCAATCTAGCTACAGCCCCCCGCCCAAATGAGTTTGAGATGCGATGTGAACCCTAGTCTCCCAGGTCCAAGGCCAATGCCTTATCCATGAGGCTATACAGACTCTTTCACTAGCACTGCTGTTATGGCAACACCTATGGACAGGAACCCATGTTCACTGCGTTTTCCCCACTGGCAACACAGTGAACATGGGTCCCTGCCTAAAGGTTTCAGGTCAAGATCAAGGTCCCATAGCCCTACCCCTACTAGGTATCATAGCCCTACCCAAGAGAACTCGCTCTGAGAAGCAAGCCTCAGACACAGGGGTGGGAGGGGTGGGGACAGGAGGACACCTTCCCCCATTTTACAGATTTGGAAACAGGCACAGAAAGCTTACATGACTTGCCCAACATCTCACACTAGCTGGAAGCTGAATTCAGAGCTCTCAGTTCCAAGCCCAATGCATGCCATGAACACTCCATCTCTCTTCTGTGGGCGGAAGAATGGGTGTGGCTGAAGTTGACATGGAGGAGTTTACATTCTCTAAAGCAAGAGCCAGGTCCCCAGACTTCCTGGCACCTCACTTTCTAACCTAGTGCCAATACATAGCGTGCAACAGCCCCATGCCCTCCAAAACTGCAATTTTCCTTAGCTGGAGAAATCACAGATCTGCCCCCCTCCCCCCGCCTTCTTCCTCCTTTGATACCCAACTAGAGGCAGGAGCTGAAGGGCACAGTGTTTCTGCTGAAAAGGTGATTCAGACCAGCTTCCCCGCTTTCAGTGCTGGGGCCGTGCCCCTGCCCCTGCCCCTGCCCTCTGTGCTTGCTAGCCACTGGGGAAACAAGCCCTGCAGAAGACATTAAAACAGGAAAGCCAGTCCTGGATGCTAAGACTGCCCTAACCAGTGACCTGATTGTGTTGGGTAACAGTCAGTTAACACAGATTTTAGTGGGGAAATTTCCTTGTATTTTTGTTTTAATAGAGTGTGTCTATTGCAGCTAGGGAAAAATGGTGGTAAGGAGACATACAAAAGAGTATGTATTTAGGAAAGAGGAGTCTTTGAGGGAGACAGATTCCATGGAAGACAGGGGGAGTCCGTTTAAAGGCAGTGTCACTGTGGTTGTTTGATTAATAGAATTGTAAGGTTGGAAGAGACCCTGCTTTGCCGCTCCAAGGCAAGCTACCCTGTACCTATGTTACGGCAGGCAGATGCTTGTCCATAGGGGCTGATAGTTAGGGTACTGCACAAACTCTCCAGTTCCACCAGTAGATTTTATTGTAGGCAAGCCAGCTCTCAGAGGAGGCTCCCACATCTGCAAGTTGTTCTTCTGATGTACAGCTTTAATTAGTCTGTGGCATCTAATAAAGGGCACTTTATTTATTTATATAGAAACAAAATGACTAAATGCACTCGGAACAGCCACTCAAGCCCCTTCATCAAATATTGAAAAAGCCAGCGGCACAGGCAGGAATGACGTTTGTTTTCCCTAACTGGAGCAAGAGCGAAGATGGAGAGACAGGTGTGAAGTGTAAGGAGCAGGCCAGGCAGACATAGCAGGGAAGCAGCTCTTCTTTGGCAGAGTGCTAGGAGAGCACAGAGGTCATGATTTATGAATGGCATACAGTGGTGGGGCTGTTGGCTCCCTGCAAGTGGTATAACTGGGAGGGCAGCTGGGGAGACATAAAGTGCTTTCTGGGGTTCCAGGTCTAGAACAGCAGCAGATGCTGTGAAATTGGGGTGCAATGGGAGAGGAAGGGAGAGACCCCAGGACTGAGAAAGCAAGGGGCTTTGGCAGGCCAGATTAGGGTGTCTTGGCAGAGATGTCAGTGGGGATCCCAGGATTGAAGCAGCTGCTCCCCTATCCCTACCGCTTTCCCCTGATCACTGTAGGGAAGAATGTCCAGTGGAAAGGGTGGTAGTCACAGGCTTGATGCCTCAGAATTCTCCAGCCAACAAAATGGCTGATGGCAGCCACCATAACATAAGATCACTCAGATCTCATCCCCAGTGCAAAATCTCACAAGATATCTCACAAAAAACATTAAAAATTAATACTGCGCATACGCAAAATGGCCACCACAACCCTTTGCCAAAATGGCACTGGCAGCATCAATGCCATTTTGGAAAAGGGCAGCCCAGTCTACACATGCACAGCACCATTCGTGCATGCGCAGAATGGCTGCCCTTTCCCAAAATGGAGCTGGGAAAGGGCTGTGCATGTGCAGAATGGCCCGGCAGCCATTTTGCACACACACAGTGGTGTTGTTTTTATTTTATTGTTCTTTGTGAGGCTGCCTCCTCAGCGAACTCGCCTGCCCCTGCAAGAGAAGCAGAGAGGGCAGATAGCAGTTCCAGACGCAGTGAGAGACTGCCAGTGATTAAAGGGTTTTCTTTTTTCTTTTCTTTTTTAAATGTGTGTGGGGAGGGCAAGATTCTCGCTTTTCTCAGCAAAAATCAGGGCAATTCTCTGATTGTTTTCATGTGGAAGAATGAGCCGAGAATCCTGATTCTTGTCGAGAAATGCAAGACTCCGAGAAGCGAGTTTCAGCCCTAGCAAGGAGGACTGGGAAGTCTTCAGACACTGGCTGCTTGCCCATGTTACCCGGCCCAGCAAAACTCCCGGCGCAGAATCTCATGACTGGGAATCTTACGTTTAGCTTCAAATGTGAGCGCAGGGGTCAAAACGTCATCAGCCAGCTCCCCCAGCATGTTCTTTTATGAATGACAAGGCTCAAAATCCAGCCCTGCCATTTGTAAACATAAGATTCCCATAAACATAAGATTCCCAGCCATGAGATTCTGCACCGAGAGTTTTGCCGAGCCAGGTAATGTGGGCAAGCAGTCATCGTGGTTTGGGAAGCCTGATGAGGGTGGCAGACAGAGGCTGCGGCACAGCCAACAGGTGTTAGGTCCACGGAAATCCACTGCATGCTGAAATCGCTGGCATCGTCTGGAGTGCGTGCCTGGTTTTACAGTCATTTATGCACTGTATATTTTTGTGGCTCCAGTCAGCCCCCATAGTCCCCTTTCACCAGCTGTCCCTATGGCAGGGCATGAAAATTGCAGGCGCCTGGGAGCCACTGGCGCCCAGAATACTGAGGCTGGCAACTGGTTCAGGGGTGTAGTGCGCCAAGAACAGTTTCATATCGGGGTAAAAATCTGGCAACTGAATTTGGGGGGCGGGGGGTGGCTCCCGGAGTTCGATCTGAAATTTCATGCCCTGCCTATGGCATCCCAGGCAACCACATACTGGAAGCTGGTAAGTGGGCTTATCTACATACAACAATGCCTACACTGAAGCAGTAGCTGTGTGCTGTCTGCGACCATGCTTTCTGAGAGCCCAATTTGTTAAGTGGGCAGCACAAGATGTGTTTTCACAAAACAGGTGTAACAGACAAATGTGTGTTTACCACCCAAACCGCTGACTATCGTTACGTGTTGTAACAATCAGCTTCTGGAAGGCAAGTGCATTAGTGCTGAAGCCAGACACGTTTGCATGCCTGCCCCTTTTCATTCTGGCGGAGGTTAGAAACACAGACCCACCCCACCCCAGGAGAACAGAGTGCTTCATTCCCATTAAGGGGATCTGTCTCACTTTCAGCTATCACTGGCTACTGCTAGACATACCGTGGTGCAGGGAAGGAAAAGTGTAGCTTGCACACTTCTTCCAAGCATCGACTGTGCTCAGATCAGACTCCCAATGGCCAATAATCTCCTGAAAAACACTGACTACAGCAACTTTCCCCGATGGCTCGGGAGCTGCTGAATACCGAATAGGGAAGGAGGAGGGAAAATATCTTGTTTTCTTTAAATTAGTTTGTTGTACTTTATAATTGATTTTGTGTCTGTGTCACTTACAGGGATGCATTACGACCATCTCAGAAAACCACTTAAGCAATTTAAAATAATCAAAGTACTTATAAGCCACTTAACATTTCCTAACACTTCACGCTTCCTACAAAAATCCTCCATCCAGCTGCTAAATTCCAGCACTCGTCTGTACCTGGGAAAGACACTCCATGGGGAGGAGGTAGAAAAATGGCTTCAGGGCTTTATTTTTTTGGAGCATCATAATTCTTAAAGTTAAAGGCAATTCCGCTCCTCACCCCTGCTGTTGCTGGACTCCATTCTCTTTGCTTTTCACCCTTGGGCGTGGCTGTCCCCAAGCCTAGGCTGCTAGGGGTCCAAAGCAGCCTCTGACATACCCTATACGGTGGCCAGATATGCAACTTTTAGAGGACACTTATGAGAAATACAGGTTGCAGGGCTGAACTGGCTCCAATGCAACCCTGCAACCTGTATTTCTCATACATGTCATCTAAAGATTGCATATCTGGTCACCCTAACACAGCCATTAGCGGCTTCTCTTCCAGGTTTATAAACCTCCTAATCCTGCACCTCCTTACCCAGATCCTTGACCCAAATGCAGCCCCTGTGCACTGCCTTGACAACACAACAGGAGCTGTAACTGGGACAGGTGCTCCCTGCAGCCTCCTCCTTATGCCCTCTCCGCTCTCGCCCTCCCCTCTCAACTTCTCTCCAGCAGTCTGCTGCTAAGACCAGCCACTTTGCCCACCACTCATGTTCAGCCACTCCTCCTCTCCCCCCACTGGATTCCTCTCCCTCTTCACATGCAGCACCAATTCCATGCTACATGGCCTTTTTCCTCTTTATCTTCCTGCCCTTATTTCCTGCCATGTTCCCACCCAAGAGCTTTGTCCCTCCTCTGCCACCACCCTCACCCTCTCCAAACTAGTCTCCTACTCCCTAAACCATTTCACCCCTTCTTTCATGCAGCCCACTGTATCTGGAACTCACTCCCTGGACAGATACAATCTGATCCTTCTCTCCAGACCTTCAAATCCCTCTGAAAACCATACCTACCTACTGTCAAGCTTTCCCTTTCCTCTCACCCCATAGATTCCTTGTTTATGATTGTTGTCTATCCTCAAGATTCCCCTCCTTCCCCGTCACTAAGCTAAGCCCATACACCTGCAACTTTTCAGCTTCGTGAATGTATCCCTGTGTCTCCCTCAGCAACCATCTCCCCCACGGTTTAGTCATAAACTACTATGCTGCAGCAATCCTTGCTCACGTGACACACAGCCCCTTCAGGGTCACTGTGACCCAGGAAATGACAATGCTCTAACAAGCACTGAGGTAAGGCACAGAGTAAGCCCCTGTCCCAGATGCAAACAACACCTGTGCACCTCCCTGCAACAGGGGATCTAGCCCTATGAGTAGTAGTGCTTTATTTTATTTAATTTATTAAGAAAAAGAAGCAGCGGGGCTGAAGCCTTTACCCCAGAAACATGAGGAGTATTCAAAGGGGCTGATGCAGCTGCCCTGCCAGGCTGTCCACTCCACCAGCTAGTCTTTGCTCAGGGTCTGGTACTGGTGCCACAGATCAGCAGTTTAACACTGCTGATCATCCCCAACCCTGATAGAAGACAGAATGGGGCTGAGACTCATGCTTTTGCATCCTCCAGGCATGGAAGCATCCTGGCAAGCCCTGGCACAAATTAAGCCCTGCCCATGAGCAGCACTTATTCCTGTAGAGCAATCCAGTGAGCTAAACGAGAGTGATGACTGCAAAATTGGGCCCTGCGAGTTAACAACAGAAAAGAGCTATGAAGTTCCACCTCTAAGAGAGTGCACAAGACCACAAGCGTGGTCTCACTGCCATGCCCAGGAAGGATGAAATACTGACTGGCATAGCTCCAGGAATCCAATAGCATCCAGATGAGCCTGAAGCTGTGAGGTGACTGACCACCCATTCAAAAACCTTCCCTAAAAAAGAAACGTGAAATGCCCCAAAAGATGGTGGGGATGAGGGAAATGTCAAAGGATGGTTTCTTGAGCAGGGGCTGGACGACTGCAGTTTTGAGGTCTTCTGGCAGTCTGCCCACCCAAAGAAAGGCATTGACAATGCCTCATCCAGCACCAATGGAGTAGTCCTAGCTCTGGTGTAAGTGGTTGGTGGATCACAGCCACAGTCTCTGAGGCCGCTTTTAGATGAGCGGCACGCAATTGTGCATCGTGATTGCGCATAATTAGAAACGGCCGCATGTATTAATTACACGAGACGGAAGCGGGGTATTATGCGCATATTATGGCGGTTGCGCATTTTCAAATTAAAGTCCGCGAATTAAATACCTCGATCGTGAGGTATTTAATTTGCAGACTTTAAAAATGCGGAATTAATTCCGGAATTAATACATGCGGCCATTTCTAATTATGCGCAATCACGATGCGCAATCGCGCACCGCTCGTCTAAAAGCAGCCTAAAGTATCTATTCCCACAAGCTCGTTGAGAGATAGAGATGTTCGATGTTGCAGATGAAGGAACTGAGACAAAGATTGCTACATGACTTGCCTGAGGTACTGCAGAAGTAGGGAATTGAACCCTGAAAGTAGCTCCCTACCCATTAGATGAGCTCTCTGCAGTTTCACTACTGCCTTATACGAGCCTTCTCAGAGCAGGCCTAGGGACTAAGATCTTGGACTTGGACTTGCAAGGCCAAGGATCACATCCCATCTTAGCCATGAACTCATTGGGTAACCTCAGGCAAGTCATTATTTCTCGGCCTCAGGTCTCTGTAAAATGGGAATAATAATGACCTACCTCATGGGGTTGTTCTGAGGGTGAACTAGACAGGAATTGTAAAGCACTTTGAATAAAGAAAGTGCTATAGAAACTATAAATAATAGTTATAACATACGTAGTGGCAAAAAGACCAAGGCTCAAGCAATGCCTCATCTCTACTGACATTCCTGCCCCCACCCCTTCCCATTAGAGCTCTGACCCTGGGCGTGTTCTTTGCAGTACACCAGTACAGGGAAGGCTAAGGTGTTTGCAGTTGGAATATGCATGGTTCCCTTCTAAATACTTCTGTCATTTCTTTCAAAGCTATTCATGCCTATGTCTGTTTCCCCTGCCTCTGCTCATCTAGGCCATTCATGAGCTCATCATCACCCAGGAAATTCCAGCTCGGCTCTTTCAGGGCCTGGATCTTGCAGATTCTTCCCACTCTATTTATTCTTGCACAGAAAGGATGAGAAGTCAAGGCCCAGCAGTGAGTTCAGCCTCCCACATGCATTGTATTACTGAGCTATTCTCAAAGATACGACAAGAATGATGCGACAAGTCTGTCGACTCTTCCGAGCAGAAACAGTCTCTAATTGTGGATTTGTACAGAGACTTAGCGAGAATGGGAAAGCCAGTGTTTTGGACTCACCCTCTTCCCTGAGTGGTGGGAAGTTACCAGGGTGGCCTTTCTTGGGTCAGTGTGTCTGAGGGGGTCCCTCAGCTTGGCCCCGTAATGTCTCTGTTCCGGGCTCTCCAACTGTTCAATCTCTCCCCAGTCCATGCCCCAGGATCCCTCTGGCTGCTCTCTCTCACCTGACTGCAGGTTCTCAGGTGTGCTCCTTGGCAAATCCCCAGCTCACTTCATGCTCACATTACCAGGGGGACAGGGCCAGCATTCTCATAGCTGCCCTGAAGATCTAGCCGCTGGGCCAACCTCCCAGTTCCACTTCAAGGCACTCAGCACAGCTGTTCTCTCCTGTCCGCCCCGCTCCACCCTTCTTAATTTCACCTTCTCTCTGCTACTGGCTCTACAGTCTCCACAGCCGACTCTAGGTCTCTCTCCAGACCTGAGTGTCTCTTGCAGGCTCTGGGCCCTTCGTTCATACCACAGATGCAGCTCACCATCCCATGATGACACCTGGGTGGCCTTGATTTTGGGTGACCACCCTTCTTAGACGACTCATGCCCTTACGCCACTCTCTATGTCTTAAAGGGGAAGGGTCCCTCTTCGGGCATCCTATTACAGTGTCCATTTTTAGGAGAGAGATAAACTGGAGGCTTATGGTGTGTATAGAAACCTGTTTATGTGCAGATTTACAAATTGAGGAATGGCGGACAGGAAACAGCTAACAGCTCCTGCACATGCTCCTTCAGGCAGGCATCGCTGGATCCCCAAAGCCCAGAATTCCAGGGGTTTCCCAAAAGACTCCCCACAACTCCTCAACTTGCCACCTTTCTGGCCAAGCTCCAACTCACTTCTGCCCAAGCTGGCTTAGCTGACTTCTTTCACGTCAGCCACGACCCTCCTGTGGCTCTTTTCAGGTCCTTAACAAAACATCTGGATAGTCCTGTGTGCCCCCCGCCAGCCCACACCCACAGCAGTGTAACGTTGCAAGGGGGTTGGACACCAGGGCTCCTCATTCCAAGGGCTATAACATAATGATGTGACAAGACTGCCAGCTCTTCTGGGCAGAAACTGCCTTTAATTGTGGGGGACTTGACGCAGAAGGAGTCCGATCCTGACTGGGATCCCGGAGCACTGCAAAGCAAGAGCAGCAGTGACACATGCAGCTAGTGCATTCACAAGAGCAGGGGCAGGGAACTCCCAACCACTGGGCCAAATCTGGCCACAGGTGGGTTTTTTATTTGGCCCCTCCAATACCTGATCTAGCTCATGGATCCAGTCCCTACCCTCAGGCCAGCAAGTCTTCAATGACACTACTCCAGAATAAGTGTTTTGTGGCTCACACAGCCTAGGTGTCCTGACTGCAGCATGCTTGCTGTAACCACTCCACCACACTCCCTAGAAGACAACCCCATGCAGAGTAGCCAGTCCATACTAAAGTGTAGTCATCAAAGCACGTGACTGACGCCTTACAAGGCCATGGAGTTATGACAACAGTTTCCCTCTCCCACTGCCATCACAATGAGCTGTACCCTCCCCCACCTGTGTTGTGTGCTTGCACTGTAATTAATGTTGCTTTCATGATGTGTTTAATTAAGGTTCATACAAGGCTTGGGAACGGGAGAATGGGAAGTATTGCTGATAGGTAACGGATGTAAGTGTCGCCAACCACTTGTACATTGCTGCTGATGAGACACCGCTGTGTGTTATTTGCTGAAAGGCTGGACCATTTTCTTCTTGCTAAGATAAGTGCAGGATTCAACAAGTGTCTCTGGGGGAAATGGAGAAAGGCAGCAGTGTGCATATCGTTACCCAGCATTCCAAAGGGTAAAATGAAGCACCAAGCTGAGTTGCCACAACTTAAAGGTCAGTGGCAGCATGAAATGGAATTTGCCTGATTTTCATATTTAACATGACTGTGCTATAAACCAGCCATTTTACTAACTTTTGCAAAATGTAGCCAGTTTTTCCTGTTGAGCTGTTCAGCTGCTCACTCAGAGAAAGCCATCTTTTCAGGAGCGAGATGGATGTTATTCTAGCAACATCATTATTTATTATTATTAGCAAGCATTTATATAGCGCCAGCAATGTTCCTGGCTTACAATCTGAGAGACGGGGGGTGGGGGGGAGACCAAGGAAGGGGAACACAGGGAGAGACAAGGGGTGTAACATTCACGAAGATGCAAGGTCCCAGGTGCACACGCTTGGCTTGGTTACATCAAGAATGATGGCTGGTTGGTCCATGTGGTGAGGATATTGAGTACGCAGACCTCAGGTAATAGATTGTACTGGATGGAGGGTATCAGCAGGAGTTAGGTGAGGGGAGCAAGAAGTCGGGGAGGGCAGAGCGGAAGAGGTGGGTCTTGAGGAGGGATTTGAAGGTACGAAAGGAGGGGGCAAGCTGGATATGGGCAGGGAGGGAATTCCAGGCATGGGGGGCAGCTAGGAAGAAGGGACGAAGGCGGTTAGGGGAGCAGGGGAGGCGTGGGAGGACGAGAGAGGGGACCGAGGAGGAGCGGAGTTCACAGACTGGAGTACGGAGGGAAATTAGTGCAGAGAGGTATGGGGGAGCAAGGTTGTGAAGAGCTTTATAGGTGAAGACTAGGAGCTTGTGTAGGATTCGTTCAGGAAGGGGGAGCCAGTGAAGAGAGGAGAGGAGGGGCTGCACGT